>JAWMRA010000020.1:230679-241231 GCA_035584735.1 Pseudotriccus pelzelni
CCCTGCTGTGCTGAGGAGCCAGAGCTGGGCCAGCCCTGCAGATGTGCCTGCCCAGGGCTGGGCAGAGGGGCAGGATGACCCAGGGTACAAATCAACTTGTGTTATAAGTTTTGCTGCTTATAAGGGCTTACAGAATTTCTGACCAACTCAACATAATCTATTATCCTTCACTGAATAGTTACTAAGAAATTGTATTTTCTGACCAGGAAGATCCACTGCACAAATTTTGGAGCCCTTATCACTAAATGCCTTGTCTAAAGAACTTTGAAATTAGTAGGGAGTCATAAAATCATAGAATCATAGAATTGCCTGGGTGGGAAAGGACCTTAAAGATCATCCACTTCCAGCCCTCTACCATGGGCAGGGGTACCTTCTGCTGTCCCAGGTTGCTCCAAGCCCACTCCAACCTGGCCTGGGACACTTCCAGGGATGGGGCAGCCACAGCTTCTCTGGGCCACCCGTGCCAGGGCCTCACCACCCTCACAGAGAAAAGTTTCTTCCCATTATCCAATCTGAACCTGCCCTCTGTCAGTGGGAAGACATTCCCCTCTGTCCTGTCACTCCAGATCCTTGTCAATAGTCTCTTTTCATCTTTCCTTTAGGCTGCCTTCAGGTACTGCAAGTCCATTAGATTTTCATCAGACCTTACAGCAAAACAGACTTGTCTTTGTGTAGAAGCAGTTTTATTGAAGGATGCACAGATCAGATGAGCCAGCAAACTGCTGGTCTTACTCTCTTGAGATTATTGGCATTGCACCCACCCATGCTGAGCTTAGTCACGAGTTTTAAGTGCAGAACTTTGCAATGAGATGCAACGAGATAATCTGAGCTTTCTGCTATGAAAGAAAACATGTTTATTTTGCATGTTTGTCTCAAGTTTTGCTGAGGCCAGTCTGTGTAACGTCATCTCAATGAAGTAACCTCTAGAAAGGCAGATCCCAAGTATTACTGCATCTCTCTGTTCTAGCACTGAAGGCAGTGACTGAGGGGAGCAAAGAAACTCAAGGAGGTGGGACTAGCTCACCAATTCACTTGCTTGGGGTTCCTGTGTATCCCCTTTGAGCCCAGCTTTCAGACAAGCAAGAGTCTGTGCTATCAGCAGGCTCCAGTTGATACCGGGGGAGAACAAGCTTCACCTTGTATGGTTGGGAAAATTCACTGAAACCAAGTTACATTTAGAACAAAATAAACTAAAACCTAGACAGAGAACAATGTAAAGTCTGTTATTTCAAATGTGGAATCCCTGAAAACTCTCTTTGACCTGGATTTAAGGAAAAGAGGTTTGAAATTTTTATTTCAAGGTAAGTCGTCAGTGTATTAAAATTTGAGTGTCTCTTGTTTTTCCATATTATATTAATTTATCTAAATCATGAGTATCTGTTGTGCATGGCAGTTACACATTAACACTGACTTCTCAGAATTTAATTTATAATAGAGGAGTCAAAATAATCTATTTTAATCATTGAATCTGGAGATTAGATAGCACAGACTAAAAAAATCAAGTGACGTTCTATGACTGTTTTCTTTTAAAAGCCAAAATTTCTAATTTTATCAAGACCAGGTCAAGGTTCAGTGATTAAAAAAAGCAGGTGATTTCATCTCGTCAGAAAGAGCCAGGCATCCTTTCTCTGTAATACTGAAATTTGAACAACATTCTGTGTGAACATGTTATGGATTAATATGCTGTACACAGCATACCTCTAAAGAGAAATGAAATCGAGACACCATACCAGATTGGCTTTATGATAAAAATATATGGCTTTTATTAAGTGCACAGTTCTTGAATATGTTCTCTCAGCATTTCCATTCAAGATGTTAATTTAATGGAACCACTTGAATCATGAGTGTGGTCTTTCCACGAGTAAGATAATTAAAGAGTTTGAAAACTAGGATTAATAAATCATCATAGCAAGTTTAGTTTCAATTAAGATTCTAAATGTTACTATTTTAGCAAGTAATTGACATCTGATTAGCATGTTGCAGGGTGTAGCTGTTTAGATATTAATCAATGTTCTAAACCTTGCTTACAAAATTTCTTAAAGACATGGACAAAATTTTCCTTTGTTTACGTGGTAACCAAGCTTATCTTTTACATGTGTTTGCTCAGAGCCACAACTTGTAGCATATGCTGAGATTATTATTTATTAATTAGAGTCAAAATTGCCAATATGATTCAAAAATCCACTGAGCAACACATCTGCCTTTTTGATATACCCTCTGAAATCTCAGTCATTAGGGAGGGTTTCTCAGCTCTGTGGATGCTAGCTCACAGAACTCCTCAGTTTTGTTCCTAAATCTGAACAAAACAGCAGCTTAACTCTGAAAAAAATTAATGAAATGAATTTGTTAGCAGCTTTACTTTGAAAAATGAATGAAACTAATTTGTAAAAAATACACCAATGAGTTTTTCTGATGAAAAAGGTAATAAAAATGCAATGCATGCAAGCATATTTTGTACTCAGATCTGGTTAGTTTGTGCTAGAGCAGACTAAATTAAATACTATAAATCCTGCCCAAGAAATATAAGTACTAGAAGTTAAATCTGACTGCCTGAAAGTTCAAGCTAAAAAGGAAAAGCTACCTTTAAATTTGATCTTTTGTATCTGAAATCTTTTGATATCATTAAAATGATGTTTGGTCCTTGACATGCACTTGGTATCATGGAAATATATTTGAAGTATGGAAAAACTTGCTCCAAAAACTGTCACAATTTGTGTCAGAAGCAGAAGAAAAAAATTGTTGTTTCTTATGTTGGATATGAATCAGAAGGAAAAATCTTGGGAAATGAGTGATTTATCTGATGTGATGACAAGTGAAAATATCAAGTCTCTCTCCTTCATTAGAGAACCTGCTCTCCTGAGACATCCATCCCAGTAAACTGGATCACAAACATGACTTCAGAAGGGCACAGAGGCCTTAATTCCTACTGAAGTGTAAAGATCCTGCTGTGTGCACTCATCAAAAATGGATAGCAGGACTTGCAGTTATTCCTAAAGATCTCCAGGCATCCATGGGGAGGAGTTCACATAGGCCCTTTAAATCTAACTCTTTATTTTATATTGTTTAGTTTTTCCATTCCTACTCCTTACTGGCATGAATAGCTTCACACCAAAAGGTTTTGGCTTCCTCTGAGGAAGAAAAAGGGACAGTTCATCTCTCTGCAAGAATTCCGTTCAGGAGACTGATTCAAGGTGCTTTCCAGCCCTTTGGAGCCACTGAGGAGCCAGGGGTCTGCATCCAGGGAAGGAAGGTCTTTAGAAGGAACTTCAGAGTGCATTTAGAATTTTGAGAGTCTCATCAGGAGCCTAATGGGGTTATTTTGTTGTGAAATCAGTAGTGATCAGGGTATGACTGTGCTGGGAATGACGGTGACTTTTCTCAGATGTTGAGGAGTTTGATGTCCCTCAAATCCACCTGGGCAGTGGGTCCCCTGCACCCCATGGCCCGTGGAAGGAGTGAAAATAACCCAAGTGTGCTATAAAACAAATATTCACCCCCCTTAAGAGCATACCCCAGGCTTATTGCCTAAATTGCCAACTCAGAGCTGGCTGGATGAGAGCCATTACCTCCTCCCCCAGCAAAGACACCCAGTGTGTCACATTGGAATGATTTACAGTGCAGAGCTTTTATAGGCAACATTTACAGCAAAACAGAAGAGCCCAGCAGAATTCCAGTAGCTGAACAAATCATCTTTATTGTTTTACAAAGAATAAATAGGAAAAAAATCATTTCAAAAATCGAATGATTTGGGAAATGGGGATTAACTAGGCAGTAAGTGAAAGCAAGCTAGAGCCTCAAGCAAATTTGTAATTAGGTAAGTTACAAACACTTCAATAATGAGAAGGATAATAGAAATTCTGACAGGTCTTGTACTGGAGAGAGCTTGTGGGCACCATTGTAATAAATGAACAGAGATCTATTTGATTTTTTGTTAAAAGCGAGGAGCCCCGAGAGTTTTGTGTTACTTCATTTAGTGCTTGGTGAGGCTGTTTATATGAGACTTTCCCCTACATTTTAAATCACTTATTGCTGCTTTGGCAGTGTCTGTTAGATTCCATTAGATTCATTAGCTTTTCTAAAGAGCATTGCTCTCTGGAAATAGCTGAAACAGCTGCCCTGTGTAATTTTGTTATTGCTTTAATTTACTCAGAATTCTGCTTTAACACGCCAGCTGTCAAATATAAAGAGGAAAAAACAATCAATATAAAAGCATTTTCTACCACGGCATTCTTATGTGTACAGTTTGTGGGAAGACGGGTGAGAAAACAAAATTAATGAAAGGTTTTTTTATTTTCCAGGAGATTTCATGGAGCTTCTGGAAGTGGATAGGACTTCTTAAAATGTCACTGGAGCTGGAGCTCTTCACTGTGGGGTGAGTTCCTCTCCCCTGCCAAACTGCTCCTCTCACGCGGTGAAACATCTGTCAGTCTCCCAGCCAAGCTGCATTCTGTCCAGTACCACTTGTTCACTCTCAGTTTCTGGCCAAATAGGGATCAGAAGATCTAGACATGTGCTGTGCTTAAAGCTTTTCTTTTTCCCAGAAACATGGGATAAGCTTTCACTGAGCATCTCAAGTGCAGCTGCAGACCCAGTGCTGAAAATGGGTCAATCCATTCTGGAAAGTTCCTCTGACTTGTTAACAAAACTCTTTATGTCTTATAGTGTATATTCTTATTGCTCATAAGAATATAGAATTGCTTCCTTTTTATAGCCCCAACCATCAAGTGAGAAAATGCAGAAATCTCCTGTTGCTGTTGAATACTGATTAGAACTACAAAACTACAGAACAGGGTATAACAGCAACTGATCTGGCAGCAGTTCAGGCTCAGTATCTCTCACAGAAACTGAGTAGTGTCAACCTAAAACTTGGTTCCTTACCAATACCTTAATAATACAGCTACAGAAAGGGTAAAATCTATAAAGGAATGGATTTAATTTTTTTTTTCTAAGTGTAGGAGGGGAGCAGAGGGGAAAGAGAAATTTTAATCTTACATCTTTGGTTCTGTTCTCTTAGTGAAATGAGGGAATCTTCTGAAAGAGGAATTTAAGATGAGTTCTACTCTAGCACTTTCAAACTGACAGAGAGTAGGTTCAGATTAGATATTGGTAAGAACCCTTTCCCTGGGAGGGTGGGGAGGCCCTGGCACAGGTTGCCCAGAGAAGCTGTGACTGCCCCATCCCTGGAAGTGTCCCAGGCTGGGTTGGACAGGGCTTGCAGCAACCTGGGCTGGTGGAAGGTGCCTTCCCACCCAAACCATTCCGTGAGTCCATGATTGCTCTGTTCCAGGCTTCTGCCTGAAATCCAGACCAGTCACCTGTAGCAGTTCAGGGCTGGGTGAACAGTTTCTTTCCAAACTGTTTTGAGTAGGTTGCTAGTAGGAGTCACTGGGGAAGTGAATCCAGGGAACATCTTCAGCTGATTAGAGTGTGTAACTTCTGGAGAGCAGAAAGCATGCCTGTTTTTTTAATAAGCTTTCTAAGCTTATTTTTATCTAATGTAAATTGGATATTGGGAAATTATGAAACAGATGTTTCTCTTCCAAAGGTAACTGAGAGAGAGAGAGTTCGACTTCCTAAAATTAATAGAGGTTATCCTCTTTTATAAATTTTTCATGTTTACAACTGGAGTATGGAATAAAAATGATAATGATGATTCATTATTTTATTCACCATGATCCAAATAAATGGAAGATTCCAAAAAAAAAGTACGAATTATAATTTTTTCTGACGAATACATAGGAGTTATTTTACTTTGAGTTGAATGTTCTCTAGGAACTGGTTCAATAAAATTAGCTAATGTTTATGTTGTTTGATCACATCCTATGCACTTTCTTGCCTGATTTTTTTAAAACAAAAAGTTCCTCCCCACTTATCCCCTCTGTTCTCAAAAATAGTTTGCTTAAGATCTGTTAAGAGCTTAGAACTAAATAACATCTGACCATGATGTCGATGTTTGGTAGCCAAATGATTTTCAGAATCATAAGCTGACAATGTCAGGGGGACAATTTACAGCTAGTTACTGAAAATCAATATGCAGCCTGCAAGAAGGTGAGATTTATAGATGTGGAAAACTACCTTGTTTAGTGAAACACCTAGAGATGAGCCTGTTAAATTGGGCTGCTCTATGTCCAACTGCTGAAGATGCTACTTGACAGCACGTGTAGTTGTTGTATTTTAGAGAAGAGGGAACCACTGTTGCATTTTCCCTTCTCAGTGATCTCTCTGTGGGCCTTTCTTTCCTTGCTTTTCTTCCTTTTCATCTTTTCAGTGCACATGCTGTGTTACATATTGGTAAGGCAATACTAGATCCAAAAGCAAATAGCCACTTGGTATTTCATTTGGAATGCCGGAAATGTACTTTTAGCATGAAAACTAATACCAAAGGCTAGGATTTACACTGTGATTAGAAGATCAATAGTCTGGTCCAAGGCCAGGTTATTCTACAGTAGGAAAGAAACAAAATACTATTAATTTCTTAAATTGTCTTGAGTCTCTTACAAATACAGACTTGACAAAGGTCTTGGTAGTTTTATTGTTGGCCGTGACAAACCTTCCTAGACTTTTGTAAATGCAGTAGGTCCATTGCTTTCTTTCAAATGGACAGACTACCATTACTTTCTTGAACGAAACTGCCCATTTAAGCACAACCAGCCCGTTTTTGTGTTTAAGTTGTAAGGAAATAGTTCTGGAATGCTAGCCCAGAAAACATACTGTCAGTGCTCTTCCCCAGAGTGCTTTACTCTCAAAGACCGTTACCTCCATGACCTGAGTTTTAACCTAATCATTCTCTACTTTTTCTTCAAAATGGATTAATGGCCACTTTGGAAACAGTCATGTGATTTCATGTCCCAAGGCCAGTGAATTAAGAATGCTACTGTTGTGCCATCTTATATGTAAATGCACCTTTTTCAAATTGTTTCCTTTCAAGGCTGTTTCTGATCTTGGTGATGCAGAATACAAAGACAGACCTTTTCCTTCTATTGTTAATAAGTCTTCAAATGTTAAACTTTATATTTCTGCTGTCAAAGGCAAATGTTTGTTTATGTCTTCCTCAACAGCTGTCATGTTAGTGTCACTCTTTCCTTATTTTTTCTTTAATTACCATTCAACATATAGCCTTGAAGATTAAAGGTCAAACACCTTCCTTCAAAGGTCATGCTTAACTGGCAGTGATGCTCATTGCAATTTTCTGAAAGTCAACTCAGTTGTCTTAATAGATGAATATGTTGCCATAGCATAAGTCTGAAACACATCGGTAACTAGCATATTTTGTAGTTTGCTGTGCAATTTTCCAGCATGTTATCTTTTAACACCAATTCATAGTCAGAAGACCTACTTACCACCCAATATATTCAGAACTGAGGTTAACCTATTTCTAGTTCAAACAATCCAATAACGGATATGAACTTTAATCTAGTACCTGTGTGAATATAAATGTATTTTTCCCTGTTGATTTGTTTCTAAACACACTTAAGGATGCCCAGCCTTTGGCTCAAGGCAAAGCCTACCTTAGGATTCTCTGTTTTGTTAGAGGTACAATAATTTTTTCCTTATGCTGTTTATTCCTCTGCTGCCTGCTAAGAGCTGAACAAACAGGCAATGGTGCAAAAGCAAAACATGCCACTGAGAATTAACTGCAGAAGTTACAACATGGTCCAGTCTTTGCTGTCAGAACAGATAGTCAGGAATCAAATGATAAACTGAATACTGGTTTAATTGGTTTCCTCAGAATTGCTGTTGCTGATAATCTTAATATTCTTTACACCATTAGTTAATCACATCCCTTGTTTGCAACAAACTCCTCTCAGATTGTTAAAGGACAAACTGAGTATAGAAAGTTAAGATATTTAACACCAGAATGGTTCACTACTCTCCATTAATTGGGGAATTTGGAGAGCATTAATTATCAATTTATATTTGATGCAAACTCATCTGTTCCCAGTACTTTGGGATTCATGAAGTGTTGATCATAGTATTTTGTCATCACTGGAGCAACTGGGGGAAAACTAAAGCCAGAGTGACCTGCACCTGATGAACTGTGATTGGCATTTACCATCTGCAGACTCATCCTGTTTAAAAAAGTCCTCTTGGACAAAAGGCAGATGTATAAGAATCCTGTCAGATCATTGAATTTCTGATGAATTCTTGGGCTAAGTGTCTTTATTTACTTTACTACTACTCAACAGTCTGTTTGGGGAGCACACTGATTTTTACATTACTAAAAAAAATTGAATTTAAATTATTCTCAAATCATTTGACATTTAGACTGGACTTGTGCATTTTAGCGGCTATTTCTGGACACAGCCAAATATGGCTCAGTAGAGATAGTTTGTTTTAAGAGATTTTTGTTTAAAACACAGTAATTAGATTTAGTTCTTTAGATTGCGTCTTCATACAAGTTCCCACCAATGATACCCTTAAAGATAAAAAGCTGTGCTCAGAGAGTTGTTGGGCTTCTATTTCTGTGCACTTCAGAAAGCCGTAAGGATGATGCTTGGAGGATACTTTCACAAAGCACTTCTCTGTGTCAGATGTGCTATTAAAAGCTTTAACTACATCATTAGTTTTTCCCACAAGACTCCAGCATTATGCCACATATGTATAAACAATAACTTTGTTGTGAAATAAGTCACAAAAATGAAAGATGAAATTCCCCTTGCTCACAAGTGTCAGCAAGCTTGGTGGGCTTTGTACTTTACTGAGGCAGAGTCTTCATACTGTGAGGTGACTTGTGTAAGAACGTATTTCATTCCACTTCTTTATTGAAAGAAATGTCCATTTAAAATAATAAGCTACTTTAAATCCACTTCACAACCCAGTAGAATACAACACAAAAGTAAGTGTCCACTTCAGATGTGTCTTATCATCAGCCTTTTTTTTTTGTCTGCTCATTTGTTGATAAGTAGGAGACGGGTGTCTTCTAGAAAAAGTGTCCATGACTAAACATATCCATGACCGAATATTTCAGAAGAGTCAGAAGTCCAATTCTGTTCCACACTGGCAGAAGGGTGTATTTTGGAAGGAATGGTGTATTTGGCATATTTTGCATGGGGCTTGGAACAACCTGATCTGGTGAAAGGTGTCCCTGTCCATGGCAGGGGTTGGTTGGAATGAGAGGATCTTTAAGGTCCCTTGCAACCCAAACAATTCTATGATTCTGCTCTGATTTGATTGCTAATAAATTGAATTACTTTTCCACAAATTGAGTCTGTTTTGCCTGTGATGGTAAAAAGGAACTGATCTCTCCCTATTATTATCTTGACCCATGGGCCTTTTGCTGCATTTCCTCTCCTCTGTCAGAAGGGCAGTGACAGTGGCATTGGCGGGCATCTGGTGTCCAGCCAGGGTCAGCTCACCTCATGAACAAGAATTAATAATTTGGAGATCTGGTCCTTCTTTTGTACTGAATTCTCCTGTTACTATACAGCTGTATCTTTCTATTCTCTGGTCATCTCTGGGAAACTTCATAATTCCTTTCCACAGATGAATGCTTTGGTATATTAATCTTGTAGCTGTTCTTAGTAAGAAGAACAAGATCTCTTAAAATTTCTGATCACCACTGTGCATTTTCTGCCATGAACTCATAGCTCTTAGGGTCTGAAACGATAATGTTATTCGGTTGTATTATCCATGACATTTTAGATGGCAATGACTAAGATCAGGGAATATGGGACATATTTCACTCCTGTTTCACTGTCAGTTATCATCATTACTTTTATGCCTACTCTATTTCTTTCTGATTTTTGCTATTTATGTTCTTAATGGCTACTATGGCTCGTACAAGCTTGAAGACAATCAACATTTTATGTCAATCTAATTTGTCTATTTTCAGTCACCTATTATTATTTTCTTTTCTGCTAAACTTGCATATTTCTTTTGAAGAACTTTGGATATTGTACATAAAAGGAGGAGCAGGAGCCTGCTGTTCATGTTAAGCATTCTCGAAATGGAATGAAAATGTTCTTTTATTGGGAAAGATTGAGACAAGTTTTGGAGAAAGGAACTTAGGAATTGTTCTTTCTATTATAACTAAAGCTGTATGGAGGACAATTTAGCAGAGAACTGTAATTATTTGAAAGTGATATTTTGGAGAAAAACAGTGAGTCTGGAGATTAACACCCAAACTGAACTACTCAGCAAGTTACATGAATGATGTGGTCATGGGAGAGGATAGAGACATATGGATAACAGGTTTGTACATTTTTATTTTGTATTTTTAATTAAAATTTTAAAACAAATTAGTATTTAAAGTATTTGAATATGCATTTGATGCTATATATTCTGAGCACAAGATGCTCAAGTACCACATTCACACTTTAATCATGTTCTAAAATGAGTTTGCAGTTCATCAAATGGTGGTAGTTTGGCATAGAAAACATGGATCTCATAAAATGTGTGATGGGGCAGGTGAAGAAAACAAAGAGCCATTTGATATTGGCAGTTAAAATCTTACTCTGTGTAACTGTGAAGGAGAGTTAAATGGCCAGTCTTCGCGAACGAAGAACCGGGGAAGGTCTTTACACCTTCCAGCCTGCGCATTGGATTTTTTAGG
>JAWMRA010000020.1:256117-266179 GCA_035584735.1 Pseudotriccus pelzelni
ACCCTCTGTCTCAGTGGAAGAGCTTGCCCAGAAGCAGAAGCCAAGCACATGAAGCTAAGTGCATTATTTAGCCTTGCATTCTTCCTTGCCCTGTCCTGTAGAGGCATTGAGGCTCACCTGTGCTGTGCATCTGTGGGTGTGGGGCTCAGCTTGTGCTTTAGCCCAAATTCACAGGACAAAGCAAATTTACTCACTGACACGACACAGGTCTCAGGAAACCTGTGTTTGGATGAGTTGAGCATTTTCCCTCCAATATCCCCAGATCCTCGTGCCCTTGCAGAACCTCGTCCAGGATTTTCCTGTCCTTCAGGGGGATAACACTGAAATAAGCCATTTTAACACCAGATATTGGCTGTTCTTCATTTGGATAAACCAACTGTACTCTGTCATCCCTTCTCTACTCCCTGGGCTTCAGGTAACACAGCACCTTAATCACATCTTATGGTGCCTTTTATTAATGCTGCACAATACCCTGTACAACAATCAGTGTCCAGGCCTGTTGTCTAGCATTTCTCTTTCCTTTTGGAGAGTGGTATAAATATTAATAGCAGTAACCATGGATATTCTCTTTCATCTGACATGATGCAAAAAGAAGAAAGCTTCTTCACATCAAATTGACTATCGATCTTGATGTGTCTATTTGTGTAACTACTGTCACTGTAATTTCAACACTATAATTAAAATAATACTGAAACAAAGTAACCTTGTTCAAACTCAAGAACAGTAAAATATAGATAAAGCATGATGGATGGACTTATTCTTCTATCTTATGGAGCAAGGGTTAACTAGGAGCCAGAGATGATACTACAGGGTAAAATCAGTGTTAAAGTAGTATCAGCCCTTGAATTTGTTGAAGTGAAAAAATCAATGTATTGTGAGAGGAATTACAATTCTTTTAGGAGCAGGAGCCTCAAATGAACAGACCTGAAGCAGGAAAATGATTTAGAAATGAGTGCGGGCTTGAACCACACCTAACTTTGGTAATTTTCTCTCTACATCCATCATGTTTAGTGATTATGCTTTGTTTGATAACAAGGACAAACAGTGTTTTAGCACAACTGTTCTCTTGCCTTCATTTTTCTGCAGATAAAACCAGTAAACAGGTTTTTGGGTTTTTTCTGGCTACCAGTTCTTTCCATGGTAAGAAGAAGTTATTGCCCCCATACATTCTCTTTTCATTCCAAAGCATAATGATCTCCCTTGGCTGCTGAACAGATAAAAGATGGAACAGAATGTTTTTAATGTAGCTCTGATTGGCCTTTATGTTCACTACACTGTCTGGCTTTAATTCTTAGAATGGCATTAACATTTGTTGAATACATATACAATTATATTTGTTGCAAATGTTGTATACAAAGAATGCTTTGCTACAGACTCTGTTCTTCAACAGAACTGTAAAGTCTTTATGCCAGCCACGAGGATTGCAAATCTCTGAGTATGGGATTACATTTGCTGCAATCAGGAGGTTTTTGTGGCAGAATATTTTTAGTTTTCCTGCATGTTTTGTCTCCCTGTCCTTCAGCAGTGAATACATCCCTTCTCTAAATTTCCTTCCTTACTGGGTTTACTGCACAAACAACTTACGAATGGCTGAGACATCCATTCATGTCTTTTAACAGCCCATATTCAGGCTTTGTCTATTCTCATTCTTCAGAAGGAGAGACTCATTTTCCGCTATTGTTAAAGAGGAATTAATTCTTAGATTTATGATTTTTAAGCATTTGTTTTCTGAGAGCATAAGCACATAAAACAGTTGTTGGGCAAACTGAGCACATCTGGCTGAATCTTTTTCTTTGGTCTCCCTCAAAGGGGCTTCTTCTTCAGAAAGCTCATCCTGTATTGATTATAGACATAACAAAGAACAGGTAGGATTTAATTTTCCAGCAACATAAACTATTGTAATTTTAATAAACATAAACTATTTTAATAGTCTTATATTCTTGTTCTAATATTAAATGGGGGAAAAGATACAAGAATTACAGTGTTCTGGGAGGTAGGAAGTGACAGGATAGAAACGAAGAAGATGTCAAGATATCCGGGTTCATCTCGTGTCATGGCATCAAGTCACCTGCTGTGAATCAGTTTGGGAACTGCTGCCATGACTGTGATTCATGATGAAGTTACAGTGCCCTGATACTGCCTCCTGAAAAGCAGGGAAGGTCTACAAAGGGCCTGTGATGTTGGTTTTGAGGTTTTTCTTGCTTTTTTGTTTGGGAGGTTGTTGGTTTTTATAGTGAGAAAATTAGTGTCAAGTTGATACAGAAAGGGAAAGTCAGAAATCTGACAAATATTGTCAATGGATAAATGGATGGTCATCATAAGAGCAGGAAATGTAAGAAACCTAAAACTCCATATTCTTCCAGTTCCAAGAGATTCTTAATCTTAGGTAAACAAAGTAAAATTATCCCAGGAAACAGCCCAGCCAGAAAAGCCTTGAAGGAGAGAGAGAGTGTTTCCTCCTCTAAACAGTCTAAGGGAATCATAGAGTTTTGGAGAGCACCTGCAGCTTTCTCTGCAACACTCAAAACCTGCTCATATGACATCTCTGGTGTCAAACAGGGCAGCTGGCAGTGGGACTTGCAGCTCAAACCTGGTTTATACTTTAACTACTCATGGTCTGCCCTACCCAGCCAGGGAATTGGCTCAATGGCCATAATCTCTTCCAAATTTTTGTTTCTCCTTTGTGAGCTCTGAATCCCAACAGGCCATAGGGAGCCTCAATGTTCTTTGCACACAGACAATTGGACTTTTATTTTGACTCCAGTCCTGACTCACTTGTCACTTGAATATTCTATATAGATGTTTTTTTACCCTCACACCTCCAACTTTGACCTCCAATAGAACAGCTATTTCAGTGGCAAAGGACGTACAACAATCACTTAGTCCAACTGCCTGACCAGTTCAAGGCTGACCAAGCTAAAACATGTTGTTTTTATTTAGAAAAGGAAAATAATTTTAAAAGGTTTTTGTTCTTAGTCTTCACCCTCATCAACCCTCATCAACATTCTGCTGAAAATGGAAACAACGAACGGGTGACTTCGGTGCCAGAAATGGGGTGTTGGGGAAGCAACAATGACAGTTCTACTGCAAATCCCTCACACAAATTACTTTAATGTGGGCCAAAGTGGCAATAGATACTACACAAGGTCCAGACAACATCTTAAAAAGCCTTTATTTTTCACCAGTTTTGTTTCTCTCTCAAGGACCAACCACTCTGCTTGATTTTCTTTTCTTTTTCTGGTGGGTTATGGCTTGAATGAGCGTCAAGATAATCTTTGCTGTTCTTGAGGGCATCTTATCTGAATATTCTTATTGCTGGAGTCACTGGAATGAACCTGTCATGGTAGAACCATAATAAAGTCTTTTAAAACACTGTCATAAAGAGAACCTTTGATAGTACTTCTGGACTTATTTTTCTGGGGAAGGCACTTGTATATTTCAAATGCCATTATTCAAACATGAATATATTTCATAGAAGCAAGTTTTCAAAATTAGAATATACAGAGAAAGATTTGTAAGAGGCAGACTTGAATGATTCAAAACTATAACAGTGACCTCTAGTGACTAGAGAACTCAGCAGGTAAACCCAGTATTTTATAAAAGTTTAGAATGGCATTATAATATTTATGACAGCGAATGTTGGCTTTTATGCCTTTTGCATCTGAAATTCACAATTTGTAGCTCAGACTGGTGTCTGTTTGAATGTTCCCTTCGTAATAGTCCTTGAACATATTTTAATACCTTTATTCTAGTCTGAATGCAATTAAACCTTATTTAAAGCACATGTGAACTTCTTTGCTGTCTGTTCTTTGGTACAGGGGGTTAAAAATGGGAATACTCCAAAAGCCTTCACACCTCATCTCAAATTCTTTATACGGATTTAATTTTACAGAATTCTGTTGCCTGTGGTCTTAGTCCTCTGGTAGCTTTTACTGTAAACTGCTCACATGACTTGAGAAAATGTTCCTTAAAAACATGCAATATTGTCCTATTAATGGCATGGTTCTATAGGAGTTTAACTTTGTTTAAAGCAAAGGGTTGGGGACAATAAAAAGTTGGAAAGAGAGGAAAAGAAATGCAAATTCTATTTAAAGCTCTCCTTCACTAAGAAAAACTTCAGTAAAACACAACTTAAATAAATGGAACAACTTCCACATTTGTCATTCTCAGTGTTTCATTTAGATATAACTGAAATGGAATTATTTTGGGGGGTTTTTTGTTTGTTTTTTTTTTTTTTCTGTTTGGAGGATATTATTCAGCTGAATAATACAAGGAGATGGAAACACGACAAGTCAGAAGGAAACAGTGCCAGAACACCATCTGAAACACTCAGTGAGTAATTTCCATTTGATTTCAAGGAGATTTTACAGACTAAAAAAATCTGCCTGAAGATGATGATAACTTTGTGTAATTAAAGGCATTTGCCTTGCTGGTAGAAGCTTAGGATGCAAATATGTTCTGTTCTGCTGTAACCTCAGTGAGGTTATAGCAGACACATCATTTATAAGCAATACAAATCCATATATTGAATGTAACTCCAGCTCCTGTTGTGTAGGGATTTTAATACTGTTCTGTGCCTTAGAGTAGGTTTGTTCATTACTAATCCAGACTTTATCCAGATGAGATACGGTTTGTAAAATATTTTGAGATTAGATTTAAAATCACTGTGGATCTGAGTTCTTTTGACACATACCCAACGTGGCTCAGAACACAGATCCTTGGTTTGCCGTTCCTTTCATGCTTTGTTTGATAGATCCAGTATTTTCCTAGTTTGCTGAACAGGACAATTGTTCTTGACGAATTTTGCAGATCCTTCCTGTGCCTTGATGTTGAAAACTCTGAAGAGATATTGATTCTTGATGATTTCAGTGTCTGGTAGGACAGAAATTTTGATTTATTTGCTATTAGATGTCATTGCTGAACTGAGACCAGCTTATTTGAGCAGTCAGGAATGAGAAGAAGTGATTGCTTGATTTAGTGTTTTGGTTAGGGATTATTTTGCAGGAGAAGCTATTTTGACTGCATGGTAAAGAGATCTACATCATGGTCTCTGGGGTTATAAAGCAGAATTTCCTATCATCAGCAAAGTCTCTTGTTTGTTTTTTTTAAATATGAAAATTATGTTAACAGCCACACCATATTTTCCAAGAGAGTAAGTCTTGAACAGAAATTACATTGCTGCTGTGGGGGAAAGCATATAATTTTGAACTTGTTTGCATCTATTGAAAATTTTAGATATGAATTTCAAAAGCTTAATTCTCATTTAGGAAAAAAAATGCTTCAAAAATTATCAAGATTGCTAAAACATTATTGCTGTCAAGCACTTTGAAAACTCAGAATCCTGGTAAGTTCATCTTGCAGGCTGTGGAACTCTGCAGTAACATGGTGTGTGCTCATCTTCAGCCACACTTCCCAGGAGGCTGAAAGGATCTATTTTCAAAGAATTCTTTGACTTTGATAGCATCTCTTTGATATTTTTTGAGGGAATAAGATTTGGTTATGTTTATGTCCATGGTATTATTTCTGCTATCAGGTTGGAGAGACCTCTGAGCAACCTGGTGAAGTGGAAGGTGTCCCTGCCCATGGAACGGTGTTTGAACCAGGTGACCTCTAAGGTCCCTTCCAATCCAAACCCTTCTATGATTGTATGGTCGTGAAACATTAGTATAGTTTTTTTAAAAAATTATATCAGAGAAAAATATACCTGGAAAATTCTCAAGAAATGAAAAAAATGGCATAATGGAAGTGCACATCCAGAAAAAAATTAATTGTATAGATGGGAAATCTTCAGATAAAATGATATCAAATGTTTGTTTGGGCTGTTGGGGGTTTTCTTGACAAAACAGACATTAGCTGAAATTTATCTCCCAGATCTTACCTGTAACTTTTAGCTCTGAAGACCATTAAAGATATAATACAAATCACTAGAGTGTTTTGAAAAATGGAGTTACAATCACCTAAATTACAGAAGCAAGCCCAGTATGAAGCACTGCCTCTGTGTTGTGTGGGGTTTTTTTCATAGCACTCTTCCAAAGCCAGTCAGTGCCGATAGTAGCACTTTCTCCCTTTTTTTCCCCACTCTTCTTTTTATTTTTTCCATTCGCTTTTAACCTCTGTTGAACTGTTTGAGCTATCAAGGCTTAGGGGGAAATGCAGGTTCAAGCTTCAGACTCGGAGTATTGCAATGGGGGGTGTTTACAACCCTTCAATACTATTTACCCCTTTCATTATGAACTTAGTAATAGCATTTTTGGGGTGTTTTGAGGTGGTGATGCTACGCTTATCAACTTCCAACTTCTCTTACAGACTCTCAGATGTGTGACTGTGGAGGGGAGAGGCACCTGCTCTCTGGAAAGTGCTGGGGTTCCTCTGTCATACATTTGGGCAGAGAGTGAGTCCTCTGTATCCTGCACATCCTCCATTTGCAGGGCAGAGCTGTAGGCACAGCACTCCCTGGTAGAACCTGTTTAGGGATCACAACCTCAGTAGGCTGGAGCTGAAAAATAGCATTGCTCTCTATTTTAATATTTTGTAGTTCATTTCTGTGGTGACACTCAGCTCCTTGAACAAGTCCTGAGATTAGATCCTGTACGCAGGATCTGGACTAACAAGATGTTGTGCCATGATTATTTCAAGCTCTGCTTTGCCTGTCTCCACTACTTTTGTATTTTTGTGCTGCATGTAAAAGGAAAGCCAGATTTGAAGGTTATATTCGCTTACCCAAATGTCAAGTTCTGTGTGAACATCTCAGCTGACATTTTTCTCTCTGCTTGGTGGAGAATGATCCAAATGTCTGACAGTAATGCTATATCACCTGCATCCTGCTAGCCATGTTCAGACATGAAAGCTTGATTTGGTCATTGTCTCAGGGAGCTGATAAAGACCTGAAGTTCTAAAATGTTAACATAATAGCTTGACATTTTAGTTCTTTTTGCTCAGCTCAGATCGAAAGTGAATTCATGTGTTTAATCTAAGGGAATACACTGCATGTGGAATATTTAATAGACTGATGACTTCCACTTCAGTCTTTTCTTGCACACACCTCTTCTAGCACTATATAACCCCTCTGTTGCCAGTAGTTAATGCTTCCAAAAAAAGAGATGATTCCATTTCTTTAATACTCAGAAGTTTATGATGCATATTTGATGCCAGATTTCCAAAAGGGTCAGTAGTATCTAATTAGACATCTAATCAATGGGCTATGACTTTCTATATCTAAGCATGTAAGACCCAAGCTCACCATTTCTCACGTTTCATGTAAAGGTACTTTATGTGAAGTATTCACACAGCGGAAGGGACATTTCTTGTCTAGATGCACCATGTTTCAGATATTCTCTTAGGCAGACACTGACAAATCCCTCCAAACAATGGCATCAGTGAGCTGAAACAGGTCAGCTGCCTCACACTGCAGCTTCTTTTCCCAAGAGATTAAAGGGATCTGTGCAGAACTGGAGCCCTGTCCTGGACCTGAGCCAGATCTACAGGCATGTGCTCCTGAAAGAGGTGAGTGTCAGTCCCTCGCTCCAGCTGGACTAAAGGGTGAGGAACACCGAGTGTCTCAGTGACTCTCCAGCCTGGGATAGTGCTGGTGCTGCTGGGATTACAAACAAAAACCAGTGCAAAGGCCAGACACAAAACTCCCTTCACATATGATGGATTTAAATCCCCAACCCTCTCTCGCGCTCCCCCTCCAAGAGTATGAGCCCAGCACAGCCAGAATATTGTATTTGGTTTAACAGTGTGTAAAATGAAGTTCTAGTCTAGGTTAGGAACTTTTAAGATTATTTTCATATAAGCAAGGCTTATGCCAGTCCTTGTTTTATCAAAACTGCAAAATAATTTACATTCTTTATGTCTGGGGATTTTTTGCTTCAATTTTCCCCATATTTTTTTGATTCTTCTAGGTTTACTTCAGCTTGTTTTAAAAAAAAAAGAGTTTTATACAAAGTATTGGAAAAATAAATAGTAGTTCTGGAAAAAGAGGAGACTGTTAAATAGAAATAAAAACCAAGGGATACTTAGTCACATTCTGCTGGCAAACTGAGCACTGCCTTTGAGAGGGTCCCCAGCAACACCTCTCCCACCCCTCCCCTCTGAGCTTTGCAAGAGTTCACAGCCCTGCGTGGGGATGTTTTCATATTAAAGGTAAAAGCACAAGGGAATGGCTTTTTCTGCCTGTCACTTCCTCACAGACCATGAGGAAATATCCCATCACCACGGTGTGTTCCCCTGGATCTGCCTTTCCCCAGTGAGGAGCAGGCAGGTGGCACTCATGGCTTGTCCTCTTACCCAGCTAAATGAAGCTGCTGGCACCAGCTCAAGCTCTTTAGGTCCTTCTCTTTAACATTAGAAATATTGTCAATTATATGTGCTACAAAGTCTTACTGAAGAAGAAAAAGGATGTTAATATTATTTTGGAAGGAATTTATCCCTGATAGTGTTGCACAGCAGATGACTGGAAGAAAAGGAGCTCAGGAACCAATTTGTTTTAGAGCTCTGTTAGGGAGCAAATTCAGTGAATGAAGGTCTGCTGATAAAGTAAATTAAAAAATAAAATTTAAAACAAATCCACAGTGCAACTCTTGCATTTCACTAATTAACTTTAAAAAACCTTGTAAATAGAAAACACTTGGAGCAGATTTTGGCACTGAACTGAAAGCAGGGGGGCAAATAAGTTTTAAATGTTGATGTTTTAAAATGGAAAATTTGAAAGAAATCTTTCCAAGCCTTTTTTTTTTTCTCCATTTGTGAGGCTCACAAGGGAAATTATGTGATCCAAGGTGTAGATGAGGTGGATTGCTGGGATATCAGTCAGAGGATATTCAAATCATGACTTTCACAAAATTGGTAGTTGAGCAATCTTTTTGGGCATGATCATATTTTGCTGTTTAAAGCCTGCTTGTACATAATTATGTACTCAGTTCATATGACTGACAATGATTATTTACTTACTTTAAAAACTAAGCAAATAGTTTGACAAGGCAAGAAAGGAATAAAACTAATTCATACTTTCTGTCACAATTCCTGTAAAACAGGCTGAAAATATAAAAAGTGTTCAGACAAGTATCTTATCTGATATTTCAACTGAGACTTTTGCACTATTTCCATGGACTGTATTGCTGGAATTAACTTTGCTTCTGTTCAGAAATTACACATGTATAATTCAATTTTGTGAGCCTTTTATTTCTTCAGTGAATATTTTCAAGTTATGTAATGTGACCCTTAGATTTCTGAAAGAATATTTCTAGGAGTTCCTTTAATTCTCTATCTGTTTGGCATTTCTTATTCTTTCTATAATTGTTGTTCAGTGCACATATTTTATGTTGCATATATTAACTTTAATAAATTGAGAATTTTCATGACAGAAAACCAAGAGACATTGAGGGATCAGTGCAGTACCTCAACCATAGGTGTTTAGTGCCATATTGGATGTCTTGTGACATCCAAAACATCAGCAAGGATCTGGCTGGTCTGAGGCAGGACTGAGAGGAGATCCAGGCCATTTTGGATCACCAGTAGGTGGCTGAGCAGGGAATCTCAGGGCATCTGAAATGCAATAAGCGGGTATAAAGATTTAAACCCAGCCGTGACATTTTTCTGGAAGGAAAATGGAACTGCAAAGGCACACTTCATAAATTCATAGGATCCCAGAATCTTCTGGGTTGGAAAGGACCTTAAAGCCCATCTCACTCCAAGTCCCCATCCAGCCCTGCCATGGGCAGGGACACCTTCCACCAGCCCAGGTTGCTCCAAGCCCCCTCCAACCCAGCCTTGGACACTTCCAGGGATGGGGCAGCCACAGCTTCTCTGGGCAACCTGTGCCAGGGACTCCCCACCCTCTCAGCCAAGAATTCCTTCCCCATATCCCATCTATTGCTGCCCTCTGTCAGTTTGAGCCCTTCCCCCTTGTCCTGTCACTCCAGCCCTTGTCAATAGTCTCTCTCCATCTTTCTTGCAGGCCCCTTCAGGCACTGCAAGGCCACAGTCAGGTCACCCCAAAGCTTCTCCTCTCCAGGCTGAACAATCCCAGCTCTCTCCCCTTTCCTCCCAGCAGAGCTGCTC
>JAWMRA010000020.1:271440-292044 GCA_035584735.1 Pseudotriccus pelzelni
CTGGCAGCCTTGGGGCCGTGCCCACTGCCCTGGGGAGCCTGGGCAGTGCCAACCACCCTCTGGGGGAAGAGCCTTGTGCTGAGATCCAACTGACCCTGCCCTGGCACAGCTCCAGCACTCCCTGGGTGCTGTTGCTGTCACACAGAGCAGAGATTGAGCTGCCCCTCGGGAGGAAGCTCAGACCACTTCACCTGTGTGAACATGGCACATGTGGAAAAATAGTCAATGTCAAGGTGGGAAGAGACTTCTGGATGCTCTTTGTACCAACCTCCCTGCCCAGGCAGGGTCACCTGGCTCCCACTGCCCAGGAGTGTCTCCAGGGATGAGAGCTGGGATGGGAAGACGTGCCAAGTGTCCCAGTCCAGGGGGCCTGGAATAGAGTGGAATGTTTTAGAACATTAAATACTCCTGGAGACAGGCTACAGGAGGAGCTGCTCAGTCGTTTGAGGCTCCTCTGTAGAAGCCAAGGCATAAAGGAGGGGCCCGTGTGAGGGATGTGGCAGCACAGAGCTGTGAGAGCTCGGGTGTCCCAATCCACGGAGGGGTTCCGGGGTGTCAGGGCTGTCCTGGGGGCTGGGGAGCAGCAGCTCAGTGTGGGAGGTAACTGAGCACATCTGCTCACCTGCAGTTGATGGAGGACCCTGCACAGCTTCAGCGCACGTTCAGAGAGTTAAAAGGTGCTTCTTCCACAGAGCTGCTGTTCGGGGAAGATCCAGTGCCGGGGATGGAATCACACGGGTTTATTGCTGCTCTACTCACTCCTCTCTCAGCTGTCACCGGGCACATGTGGGTCTCCCAGCCGTGGATGGGGCTGCGTTCCTGGAGGCAGAGGAGCAGCAGGGAATTCCCAGTTCCCTCCTCACCCCCTGGCTTTGCAGTGGGAACGTGTCTCGGCTCCTCCCTGTTTCCCTGCGCCGTGAGAATGAACTGCTCTGACCCAGCACTCCTTTAATGCATTCAGAGGGGGTGCTGTTTGGCCACGCTCTGCTCGCGACCTTTTCAATATTCTGTGTTTTGTTTGAGCAGCACTTGCTCCAGTCCCCCAAGGCTGTGGGCTGTGGGCTGTAAACACGGGATGGTCAGAAAAGGCGAGTAATCAAAATGCTCTCACAGCAAAGGCCACGAGCCCATTACACAGTGTATTGTTACACCCAGCAGTCATTCCCAAGGCTGACAGGCAGGAACTTGCACACAGAAAGCATCTGGGTGCAGGCAAAAGAGTGCTTTCCCTAAGGAATAACAGCACAGAGGGATCACCTCTGGAATATCATGACATTGGAGACTGCGTGTTGGAGGCTGTACAGGTAATACATGAGATATAAAGGGAATCAGACCAAACTATTGCAAATCACGTGATGGCAAAGACATCCCTTGTCCCTCCCGGGAAAAGCCAGGTGAGGTTAAGGGAAGGAATCCTGTTCCCCTCCTCAGCACTGCAAATATACAGGCCAGGCTGGAAGGGGCTTGGAGTAACCTGGGCTAGTGGGAGGTGTCCCTGCCCATGGCAGGGGGTGGAATGAGATGAGCTTTAAGGTCCCTTCCAACCCAAACCACTATGGGATTCTACTGTAAGTGCCTTTTCTTGGACAAATGCGGACCCAAGCCAGGCCCAGCTAACCCTGCAGTCCAGCCTGGCTGGTGACATCCAGGCTGGAAGGGAAAACCCCTGGGGCAGGGATTTGTCTCAACATGCTGTGCAAGGGCATTGCTGGGAGAGGGTTGATGCTATTGACTCCGCTGTCACTGTTACTGCATCGACGAGTTATTTGGAGCTCATTTTTGTCAGCATTTGCAATCCCTAATGATCCATCATGCTCGGTGCTATCAATAACAGGGCTAGAATAACATATTTCTATGTGCTTTCTCCTCTCACACACATTTTCCTGTAAAGCAAGAGTGTTTTTCATGCAAATTGTATTTTTCCCCTCCTGTGCACATGTGCTGAGCTATATCAAGAGCAGGACTGTGAAACAGATAAAATGCTGCCCATATGCTGCCTTGATGTCTCGCAGTGCCTGGAGCCCTGGCAATCTGGAGTGGGATTCTGAGCAGGCACGAGCCACCCAAAGGCTCTGCCAGGCTCTGCTGGCTGGAGAAGGAGCTCCTCAGCCTACCAGTCTGCCCAGTGCTTGGGACAAGGATGCTACTGGGAAGAGTCACAGAGTAATAGAACGGCCTGGGTTGGAAGGGAACCTTGAAACCCATCTCCTTCCATCCCTGCCATGGGGGTTTTTTACTGCTGCTTGCACTAGTGGTAACCAGTGGATTGGTGCAGTCAGACAAGGAGAGGAACATGAGCAATCAATCCTTCCCTTGCTGTCACTGCTGATGCTCTGATTTGAGAGAACGGGGCATCTTAACGAGCCAGTTAACGGGAACTTAGTGGTTTATTCCCACCCTAATGGAAAACCCTTCACATGGCACCGAAGCCTTCTGCTCATTTACTTTGATTCTTAATGAAGGACATTTCAGACTGAAGTCTTGTTTTCTTGTTTTATTAAAAAGCATTAAAAATATTGCTCATAAAATATATATGGGGGGCTGAACTTTTGCTGCTGCTGCAGGGATGGATAAATGCTCTGCATTAAAAAAAAAAAAATAAACAAGGAGAAATCAAACAGCAGCTTCCAGCCCCTCGATAGCTCAGCGAGAGCCTGAAAGGCTTCTCTCGGCTGTCAATTCGCCAGGGCTCCTCCCCAGGGTGGAGTGGCCAGTGCTGGGTCATTCCCACGAGTGGTGGTGGGACAGGCGGGGTCAGGGAGGAGGGGCAGCATCGCTGGGAGGGGCACAGCCCGCGGCACAATTAGTGCAGGGTGTTAATGGGGGGGGGCTGTGCTCATTGATCCTCCCTGAGCCGGGATGAACCACGTCAGACACTTCCCAAATTAAAATGGGAGAGCAATTACAGCGTCATTTTTCCTCTCCACCTTCCCTGGGCAGAGCCTTGGAATAAAGACGCCAGTTTTTTCCTTGAGTCCTCGAACAACAGACTGGTTTGGCTTGGAAGGGACCTTAAAGCTCATCTCAAGAACTAATAGCCAGGTGAGTTCTGGGTTTGGGCCAACACTTCATACACAAAATACAACACTGAAATAAAGGAGGGAGGAGCATAAGAAGCAGCTCTGTAGCCCTGTGACTCCGAGCTCTGCAGTGTGCCCAGACTGATGCTTCCTTCAGCACTGATCTGATGTCAGTCAGTCATTTCAGTGCTGTCAGGACCCTTAACACCCCCCACAGCCACATCTCGCATTGCAGTGTATAAACTGTGAGTAAATAAATCAAACAATATGAGAAACTTCCCAATGTGCCATTTCTAAGGGTTTTTTTTCACACTTTGTGGGCCATTTGTCTGCTCTGCACAGAGTTTTTTCACAGCCGATTTCCATCTGTTTCCCGTGGAATTGATAATGTTCTGCACAGCATTCCCTGCACTCAGACATGGGCTGCAATTAAATGCCACTTACAGCTCACACCTGATGCTTCCTAAAGCAAAGGGCTAACAAACCCTGTTCTCTGGGTCCTTCCTGTCCTACGTGGTTTTGGGATGTGCCTTTATTTCGCACTGGACACTTAACTCTTTGTGAGGCACATTCCCCGTGTTCAGCTGGAAAAATGCGTTCCGGGGTTTATGTTGTGATGGAGCAATAAGAGAGTGGAAAGAAAATATACCTATAACCAGAAGCAGCAGCCACAAAAGCTGGTGAACTCCTTTGGACCCAAAATAGGCTGCAAAAATGACTGGATTTTTCCGGCTACTGCTGTGATTCCCTGAGGGGTAACAAACCCCTGAGAACTTTTCTCCTCTGGTAGTCACTGGGCAAAGCCTGCAGTGTCTTCCCCTGTCTTTGGTGGACTCACAGGTCCAGAGCGGGCTTAGCCAGGAATTAATCCAGCAAAATGCCTTTAAACTGAAAGCTTGCTTTTTGAGTAAACTTATTTTCAAATCATCTGGTTCAGAGGAGAGCTTTTACTTTGTTATCAAAATCCTCTTTTAATTCCCAGCCTGTGTTGATTCCTGCCCAGTTTGCCTTTGTTTGTTCTTGGAAAGCTGATTTGCCTGTGCAGGCACCATCCAGATGCATCCCTGGGGTTCACACAGGTTCCCAGATGACACTGTTCACCTTCCTCCGTGCTCACACTGCCCAAAGTGCCCTTTGGGGCTGGTTAGAATTCAGCTTATAAATACCCCTGCATAGGCATGCAGATGTAACTATAGATCAGTGTGACTGACCCAGCCTCACTGTCTGCAGAACCACAGGATCACTGTGCTTGGGAAGGACTTATCACTGAATCCACCCTGTGCCACAACCCCACCTTGTCACCCAGCCCAGAGCCCTGAGTGCCACGTCCAGTTGTGTCCAGAACCTTCTCTTGGCTCCCCAGAGTCCCCACTGGGCCCCATTTCAGCCCCACTGATGATCCTGGGCATGTTTACCCTCAGCAGGGTATTTTGCCTCCCCTCATCACTGTCATTTAGCTCATTCCTGGGAGCTGGAGCAGCTCTCACCTCAAGCACACCCTCATCCCTGACGGAGCTGCAGCCCAGGCTCAGCCACCGCCGCTATTTTTAGTCCTTCCAGCTCTCTCAGTGCTCCAGAGCTCATCTCTCTCCGTCCTCTTCATGAGGCAAATGTGGCCACTTATTCTCTTGGAAGGGAGATCTACAAATCAAAGTGAACACGGTTATTAACTTAAGCCTGGTGCTATTTGCACTCCAGGCTGGAGTTTGCTGAGCGGAGCTGTCTCTGCTCTGAGGAGATGAGACAGCTCACAAGTCAACATTGTCAGTGGCAACCGCTGGTATCTCTATCTTACTGCCTGATCCAAACTATGCACAGGGTCTTCCTGCCACAGCTTTCTGCAGTGGGTTTGCTCTGCAACACACACAGGCCATCAAATTCCAAAAATCCCGTTAAGAGAAGCCGGTATCTCCAGCTGCAGCGCTGAGCTCTCGCTGGTTCTGCAGCACCAGGACCGACAATCTTGTCTTGCACACCAGGCTCAGAAATGCAATGTTAGAAGCTGCAGCTCCTGTGAGAGGTCTGAGAGCACAACAGGCTCGGGCACGGGGGGTGGGTCTGCAGAGAACACACTGTAAAAAGCAGACAGGTTTCCTGGGGTGTGAAAACAACCCAGAAGGAATGTTTTAGAAAAATCACGGGGGTGCGTTAGGCAGGTATTGCAGAGAACATCTTTGATACACGTTTGATGCACTTCCCTGGAGGTGTCCAAGGCAGGCCTGGCCGTGGCACTCAGTGCTCTGGGCTGGGGGACAAGGTGGGCATCGGGCACAGGGGGATCCATGGGCTGGGAGGGCTTTTCCAGCCTCAGGGATTCTGTGATTCTGTGATATAGGAGACTATATAATATGTATAAGTTTATTTTTTCTTCCTGAAAGATTAAGAGGGAAATATTTATATTGGCAATGACAAAACTCTAAACATTCCATACATGTGGCATGTTCATATATAGAGACACCACATATGTAGTCAATATGCATATCAAGCATGATAATTGACACAATTGAGCAAAATCCACTACATGACTGTAAGAGAAGGGCTTTGTGCCCTCAGATGGTGGTTAATCTTCACCAGTACAATATAAACCTCACTGCTATTCCAATCCAACCACTGCAAAGTGATAATGTGATAATTTTTAACTCATGATAATGTGATTTTACTAAAGGCCAGGGGTTGGAAGCAGAAAATCAAGCTTATTGAAGTATCTTCAGGTTGCAGGTGGAGCTAGGAAAGATAGGATAACAACTTCCTTGAAAACTGTAGCTTTAATGTATCAGAAATTTTCCGTGTCTTTGAGTCAATTTTAGTAAATTGTTGCAATAAAAAGCTCTGGAAAAAAAAAACTTCAAAGCAAGATAACAAAAAAGTCCTTTTTTTATTATCTCAAATTTTAAAACAGGTAAAACTAAATTAAAAAAAAAAAAAAGAAAAAGAAAGAAAACCTTAACAAACCCCAGATGCCCCAAACACATACTTCAGTCAAATGTCCAATATGCTGATTTTTTTTTTCCCTGGCTTATCATTGAACTGATGGAAAAAGATACTGGTATTTGCACAATTAATTATTTTAGATAGTTCTTAATTCCTTCTAGACATCGAGGAAGCTTTTCCAACAGAATATTTAATTACAGGAAGAGATGAAACCACAAATCACGGAAGCAAAGAGGCATAAAAATTAGAATGCATTAGTTTTGTATCTCTGTTTACATGCCACTTGTGCTTTTTTGTGGTCTTGTTCTAACATATGTTTTAAACCACAATAACTGGCACAAGTTTGAATCCTCAGAATGGGACTTAATTGTTTCTGCAGCAATAAACATAGTTCTTTGAAATGCTGAGAAGAAACACAAACAAATAAAAAGGTATTTGGATAGATAAACTTTATTTTCACTAGAGAGTTAATAATTTCAATTTATATCATGTTAGAGCTTTTGAGATTTTGGAAGCTGTAAGTTTATATTGGAATTCAGAATCAACCATCTCCCAGATCCAATGGGACTGTTGGGGTTTTTAATGTGACTCTTGTTCTTCTGTCCTTCTTTGAGTAAAATCAAATTATTTCCACCAGAATTACTTACAGGTAGAAAGATTTTGTGTTTAGGCTGAACACTGAGCTTGAGTTAAGTTTTATAGGGGATTAAAATTGTCAGAACCTGAACTTTTGGAGAGAAAAAGAAAGTGCCAAATGCCTGCCTTAGTAAACACCTGAACAAAGCATTCAAAAATTAAGGCATCAAGAAGTTCTGCTGAGAAACTTCCTTTTTCTGTGTTGTTTCCCAAAGTTTCTCTAACCTCATTGCAGGGTTTTCAATGGCATGTGGTACCTCTGCTTTATTCCAGGAAGTTTTTCATCATTCAGGAGTAAAACACAGTTCAAAAGTTGCAGGCACATTTTTATCAAAATGTCTCCTATCTCATTTTTGGAAGCTTTGGTGTCACTAAATTAGGTCAATAGTGAAAATACAGTTTCAGTGTTCTCTTATAATTTCTTGGGAAGAGAAGATTAAATAACAGATCTTTGATGCCCTTTTCTGTAATGGACAACATCATATATTCAAAAATAAAGTCTATCTAAACTATTTAGGAGCAGATACACAAGGTCTGTGTTGGTTAAGCTTGGTAACAGGTACCTGCAGAAGACACACGATTGAGATAAGAAATATTCTTGAGGGCATTGCCTTATTTTGGCTTCTAAAACAGAGTATTTGGGTCCACTTAAGCTTTGTTATAATTTTAAATGCTGGTGTATATTCTGAGTTTCTACAGTTGCTAATTCAAAAGAAAGAGGAAATCCTGCTGAAATTTGACCAAGATAAGTTAGAAATAACTGATTCTCTCTTTCCACTAAGGGAGAAGGGGGACAGAGATCATTTGGATTTATGAAATGGATTCAGAATATCCATTGATACTAAAGATTAGAGTCAATAGAGTATTACCTCAAAGATTTGGATTTTGAGAATTTTATGGGCCAAAAATAAATAATATCAAGCCTCTGAAGAAATTCACAGGCCATTAAGAGGATGACTTGATGCCAGAAAGACGGGAGAGTTCAGCTGTGGGTGAAATGTCTCTCTCTCATTCTCATGGTTTTTGGCAGGTGAAATATTTCAGTTTTTAAAAACTGAAATAGGCAGGAACAGTAGCTCAATTTGAGCTCTGACAATTTGAGGTCAGTTTTATGACATGATATAAAATCAAAATTTCCCTTTTTTTGCACAATACAAAATGTTCAGAGTGAACTGTTGTTTTCCAACAGGTTTTTCTTCATTGTTTCTGGTTTGTATTGACCATGGATAGGCCTTGACAGGAAATCATTGGCATCTGCTCTGCTGCCTTTGCATAGTCATTCTCCATTTCCATCTACCAAATTTCCCAAAGAAATACCCTAACTGTTGCCCCTGGGCCCATTGGGGTTCCACACCCATTTGTGATATGCTCTTCTGGTGGTGAAAAATATAAACTATAATAGGCAAAAATCAACGTGGGTTGGTTTTGGGTTTTTTCCTAACAAAAACAGGAAATATGTAAACTGTTGATAAGTAAGACTCGATGATCTCAGAGGTCCTTTCAAGCCCAGATGATTCTATGATTCTATGATCCACAGCTTCTGCAAAAATTGACAGCAGCTCACTGATTGTCTCTACTTCCAGTTTTCCTCTTGCCTGGAAACACAGGCCAGATTTTCCTTGTGAGGTCACCATTCAGAGAGAACAGGTATCCATTAAAAACATGCTCATCTGCTGGGGATTAGGTGCGCATGGTACCAGTGCGAGCTGAAGGAAGGAACTCAGCTGCCCTGTCTTAGCAACAGAATTCTTAATTTGATGGTTACACAGGCCTTTTCATTAAATTCATTACTCTTCAATAATGTCTCTGCAAAAGAGACAGATAATCCTTAATGAATAGATCTTTTCTTAGGATCAGTTATTCTTAAGGTATTGAGCTTCCATTAAAAGAAATATCTGTTTGGAATTACTGGCATCTCCTGAGAAGGCTGATT
The DNA here is from genome assembly GCA_035584735.1 of Pseudotriccus pelzelni. Classification (NCBI taxonomy): domain Eukaryota; kingdom Metazoa; phylum Chordata; class Aves; order Passeriformes; family Tyrannidae; genus Pseudotriccus; species Pseudotriccus pelzelni. Next base: position 279,961 of record JAWMRA010000020.1, read on the forward strand.
TGATTTCCTTTTCCAAGCTAAACTTCACTGATTCTTGTTCTTTACTCCAGACATACACAAGCTATTAGTTCAGCTGCTTCTTCATGTACAGACCTAATCTCTTCACTTAGCTGGAATACTCAGTGTTTCCAAGCTGGATTAATACATGGACATAAAAACGAACTAAAATTAGAGTCCTTTTGACACTTATGCAAAAGCTTAATTAGTGAGCTCTGAGCAATCTGGGCTAGTGGAAGGTGTCCCTGCCCATGGCACAAGTTTGGAGTAAGATGAGCTTTGAGGTCCCTTCTAACACAAACCATTTTGTGATTCTCTGATTTTATGTGTTAAACTTCACTGAACTGGAAACATTTCAACCCATTTCACATAATTATGTTTTTACCCCATAGCTTTTCAGATTATTCTCCTGAATGAGGATGGCTGATATTCTGAGTGTTAGAAACATGGTATTAATTTTTACTGTAAGCAAGATAAATGCCCTAAGGATGATAAAAAGTACTGTTAGTCTACAAGTATGGGTCAGAACATAGAAAGGACAACAGAGCTATGATAGTTCTGCACAGGATCAAATGGAAACACAGCCAGTAAGTTATTATTTGAATAACCAGACTTTTGCTTGTGTTTTCTCCTTGCAGTGTGTAAGTGCTAATGCTGCATTTGCCTGATGAAATATAAGCAAGGTAATCAGTTCCTGTCAGGAGAACTCAGCTTAAGGTTTATCACAGAAATCCCTGAAAAATGGTATAGATACACAGCTGAACTTGAGGTTCACAAAATCATTCTTAAAATTATTCAACATGATACAGTTTTCACTGTAAAGAATGGAAATGTCCCAAGGATTTAAGTAAGATAGAATTTACTCATTCCAAACCAGGCATATCTTTTGATTAGTTGTCACTCTATCTAAACTGGAGTTAAACACAATTTAGGATTAAAAAATATATAAAGAAGAACTGGGACATGGCTCTGTAAAGTTCTTCTAGCTCAGATGGAGTTTAAATATATTATTTTTTTATATTGAATTCATGAGTTTAGGACTAGATAAACAAATATTGATTTAGCAGTTGCAAAGGGGTTCAAATCCTAGATCTCATTCACAGCTTCACTTTTATTTTATATCCACAGATCTTTTACTAACAGGCAGTGGAAAAGTCAATCCTTCATTTCATGTGGTAAAGATGAAGCTTGGAGTAGGAGCACCTACTCAGAACGGACTGGAAATTATCTGCTAAAGCAAAGCTTTATGAAAGAAATATCAACTTTTTGAGCCTCTTTCTTTCAAAATATACGGGATATAACAAATTTCTACCAAACCACTGCAGATTTCCAAAACAGCTTGTCAAGCTACAACTATAAATTGTTAGAACAACTAAATATTACTGGAACTAGATGATCTTTAAGGTCCCTTCCAACCCAAAACAATCTATGACTATAAAACCGAAAAGAAGTGTGCAAATACCCAGCTACCTGTACCTGTAAAGGTCTGTTGGATTTACCAACTCACTCGTTAAAATCACCCTCAGCACTATCTAACTCTTACTGACAGTGTTTCATGGTTGTGTTTGAGGAACATCCACATTATTTAAGTTCCTTCTCTCTAGACTGCATCGAAACTGAGATCTGATGGAAGTTAAGATGCAAGTTCCTTAGCATTTGTTAGTTTAAAGTATTTTCAGTGGTAGTTTCAATTAATAGATTTGATGTTTTTCCATGAAATTAACTGTGTCATTTGGAGGGGGATGGGGTTTTAAGAACTGGTTTTAAGAACAGAGCCCTCAACTGAGGATTGATGAGAGCTCCTCCTGTGCAAGGCCAAGAGGGCAATTTTTGACCCATTGCAAAAAGTGGACAACTTAAACTTGAGAGAGAGTAGAGGTGCTGACAAAGACACTTGGATATGAGAGGAGATTTTAAAAGCTTTTCTAAGGTGCAGGATTTGCTGTTTGAGCCATTTGAAGACAGAGCTGCGGAGTTTCACTCAACCACCTCCAACAGTATTTTAAACTCACAGATCCTGTGCTCTCATTTGAGAGGTGGTAATGAGCAGGCTAAATGCTAGGCTGTATTTCAGCAAATCATGATGCATTTCTACCCCAGTGTTGCTCTGTGCATGAACGACTCCCACAGTACCACACCAAGAAGTCTGGGAGTCTTTGCTGCCAATATGCAAAAAAGTCAGGTTGAGACTGAAGGTGGATTAAACTATCAACACTCTCAACACACACAAGCAGAAACCATTAAAGGATTAAAACATATTTAGCTATTATACAAAGGATTTGTCCAATTCATTTTAGGAAATCATCTTGTAACTAAAGCAAAGATGTGCAAAAGATGTTGAGAAGCTACTAACTGCCAAAAAAGAGACTTTTTTTGTAGAAAGACAGTCTTTCAGCATTGAATCAAGAAGTTTTTTAACTGAATCCTACCACCTTGATTTCATGGGCATCACACGTTTTTATTTATTACTGCATTTCTTATCTCTCCACTAAATTTGTTGTCTTGAATGTTCATATTGTGGCTCTGTTGTAATCATCCGTAATTAATTAAATAACATTCTCACCAAGAGGCAGGAGCTTTGCCTGCTTAGAAGACCAAACAGTACTTGGCAAACAGCTGCTTCATAGCTAAATTCTGTTCTCAAAATCCTATTGTCTTACCATTACTCTTTAAATGTAAATGAAGGCTTCCAAGGCAGAAATTATTAACACTTTTGTGTTTGCCTAAAAGCAAATCATACAGTTCAGCCCACTAAAAAGCTGCTGTATTCATTACATACAAATGTTTCAAAATTGGAGCAATAAAATCTACATCCAAAATTAGAAAGAACTGGAAATTTCAACTTCAATTATATAGAATGTTTTGCCAGCTTCTGAAACTTAGCAGAAATTCTTACAGAAATGGAAAGAAAGAGATTTAAATAAAAATTCATTCTAGGTAACTCTTTCAAGGAATGCTGCAGAAGAAAAATCCTGTGCTTTTTGCCGTTAATTCCATAAAACGCCCAGTCAAGAATTGAGAACAGTGTGAGAAGTTTCATCCTAAATGTTCAAAGTTGAACAGTTGTGAAAAAATTAAAAGCCAAGGGTTTGGGTATAAATGTTACAGGCAAGGGGAAGAGCTGTCTGAATTTGGCAGGAAATGCACTTTCTTTCTCAGCCTGAATATACTGGCCAGAGTTCCACCCCAGCTTCTACACAGTTAAACAGAGGAACAGCCAGGTGTGTAGGCTGGGAAAGGGTGGATTTCCTATGGCTGGAAAACAGCCCAGCCCAGCCCCTGGATCCCACTGTGGGGCCTGAGGGCACTGCCCCAGCTCACCCTGTGTGCGCTCAGGCTCAGATTTGCCTGGCCCAGAAAGTTGCCCCTGGAAAGGGGTGGCACAGGGTAGGTCACAGCATGGCTGTGTTCTTGAACATTTTGCTCCATTTGTGGTTTAACTCAGACTTTGCACTGGAGCAGAGCCCCCAGCCAGTCAGACCTACCTGAGACCTGCTGGGATCCTGAAGAGGAGAGACACTGTGTGTGCATCTAAAGCACAAATGGGAAGCATCAGAAGGTGAGTTATTTTTTCCAATAGTAATAAAAACTCTTGCAGGAAAATGCTTAATAAAAATGAGCTAATAAAAATATATGCCTAATTTCTTTATTGAAGAACATCACAGTAATGATTGCAGTAATTTCTTTTCCTGTACCATAATTACTTTTTGAAATTAAATGTTCTTACATGAGGATTAGGTTTGATCAGAAACAACTCTTCTTATTTCAGCCTTTGGAAGTGGGAATACTACCTGTAATTTTTTGCTGTTTCATAGCACTAGAAGCACATGATCTAAGTTTAATTTTTAACAAGCTATGGACAACCTCTCCTTTACCCTTCAAAACAATTCAGTGAAGTGTTTCAAGTATCCCATAATAGAAAACCTGTTTCTGCTTCTGCGTTCATGTGTCTTTAAAGTGTGTCTGAAAGTAAAGGGAAAATGGAGAATTGAGCATTTCTAAAGTTCAAGTTGAGTGCCTGATACTAAAACTTATGTGCACCAGAATTTCTCTTATCTTTAACCAGATATTTACTAATTTTGGCAATCAAATAGTAAGATGATGTTTGGGGTTTTTTTACTATAATCTCTTGTTCTTATCCTTTAACGACTGTTATAAGGAATTATCTTAACAGGCCAATGAGAAAAAACCAGAAAAATGGAGAGTGATCATAAAAACGAAAATGAGGTCTCTGGAACAAAGTGACAGTCATTTACGAGAAGCAATTACATATATCTGTGAAAACTTCACTGTGAGTAGTGCTTGTACACAACAGAGCAAAGCTGGCAGCTCAGCCATAGAGTCAAATGGAATAATGTCCTTTTTGATTTTTTTTCAATCATGAAAGAAAAGCAATGTGTATGGCTATTATTTTGCCCTACAGCATTCTTGTTGTTGCTTGTTCTACTGTTTAGAACTTATAAATGGTTTTTTATTATCTGACAAACCACCGAAGTGAGGGTAGACATGTCCACATAATTAAGAAACACCTGGGGAAAAGGTACAATATTCCAGCTGCCACTGGTGAGTAAAGGCAGATACATTCCCTGTTCAATTTTCTTCCCTCTGCCCATGAGACCCAGACCATGTGCTAGAAAAAAATTCTCCATTTCAAATAAATATCCAAGGAAAGCAAATATCCATCAAAAAGTCCTATAGCAGCTGCCCACACAAAGGTCACCTTTAGGATGATTAGATTATGACTGAGGATGTAGAGATGAAAAATATCACTCTGTACCCTTGTCCCACACCCCACACAGACAATGCTCCACAAACACAGCCCTACAAGTAGGACACCATCACAGAAACTTATTTGAAAGATGTTTCATGCAAAACTTTTGACCACCAGTCTCTGGACTGGCTGTCAGCCTCGTATATTTGTATACTTGTATACTTGTATACTTGTCAGCCCTGTATACTTGTAGCAGCCTGTGGGCTTGATTATTTTTGTAAGTGAAGTCGTGGCATGAATGGAAGATCTGTGCTTCTACTTTTTCCAGGGTTTTTCCCCATTTGTGAGCTAATTTCCTACACCCTTTTCTGCACAGACGGTGAAATAAACCCACTCCATTCCTGCTGGTAAAGTATCTCAGCTTGTCTCCAGCAACGTAAATCAAAACAGTCAGTCAGCCTCTGGACTGCATTCAAAATGTTTGGATCAAAGGTAAAATATAGAGTTTATTATAACAGCAGATAATATTAAAATACTTCTAGAGATATTTATTATATGACAACTGGAGTAATAGCGAGTGTAGATCATTTTACAAGAGGGCAAAGAAAATATTCATATGTTTATCTGTGAGGTGCCATGAAATCTTTGAATGTGAGAGGCTTAACAAGCACAGAGTGCTCAGTAAGTGGGAAACCAAAGCTGATCGTTTTGCTTTACTGCACATGAAATAAATCAACAAAAATGTTATCAAATAGTGAGGAGTGAACCACTTGTTCAGCTGCTTCCAAAAATAAAGGTAACACTGCTGATTCAGAAGATCTCATTTCCTTTAGCATTCTGATATCCTTGAGTTCAGCTATAAAGGAATTTCCATGGCATGATGGTGTACTAAAGTAAATTGTCAGCTGGAGCCAGATGCACGGACAGAAAGCAGACACATCCCGATGTTTGTTTTATCTTGCACATTTTATCCACTGCTTATATTGTGACACAAAAGCCTTTGAAATTTAGACTTACTTAACAGGTACCTGGGAGAATGCTGAATGCACTTGTGAGTTGCAAAACACCTTCAGAAAGTGGGATTAAATAACTCCAGGCAGTTTGTTTATCCAGATTTCCTCCTCTGCTTTACCACCTTCTGCTTGGGGCCCCCAGAGTTCCTGCCAGGAGAGGGGAGCAGGGAGGATACCAAGCCACTGCCTGGTACACTGGGAGGTATGCAGAGAGGAGAATGTTTCTGGAATCCTTACATTTCCACTTAATTTAGGGAGGGTTAATCTCTGACCCCTGTGCTGGCAGCTGTGGGGAGAAGGGTGTCCAGCCAAGTGAGGAAGGTCATCCATCCCACAGCTGCAGTGGTGAGAAAAGTGCAGAGGGACCCTTTGGACTTACCCTCCTCCTCCCTAACAGGGCAGCTGAAGGACCAGAGCTGCTTTAGTTGCACCAAGCAGCAGCAGGCTCTGGAGTGACAGTGTTTTCAGGGAAACACTCTTCCATTCCAGGAGAAAAAGGAAACTGAAAGAAGGAGGTCAGCACCAATGGAAGATGCTCTTGTCAGGCGGGAGAATAAGCCCCAACCTGACCTCACTCCCTGTCAGAAGGTTAAAATCCTCCCCATCAACCACGCCACCAAATTTGTGACATAGCCCAGCTCAGCTCTGCCTGGTCCTGGCTCAGTGACCTTAATGCTACTGTGGATCCACTAAAATGTATGAAATCTGTGGTTAATATCAAGCTCATTCTTAGGCAAATGACTAAATCACACTCAGCAGAAGCAGAAGTTACATGGGCTGTGAACAACAACATTTCCTTACTCATTCACTAGAGCTGACTTTGACTTTTTGTTATAAAGCCTCTGGCTTTTGAGGAAATGAATAAAGAAGTGAGAAAATTGAAAGCTGCCTTTAGGTACCTTTTCATTATTTGCACAGGTGTAAATGGAATTTATTCAAGAGATTCTTGAATCACAGAAAAACAGGTTTCCAGATATATCATCCTATAGATGATAACAGTAAGTTTACAAATAGGATCTGGGGAGTTAATTACAAGAATGATAACAGATTCTATTAGCGTGATAAATTTTGCAGCGCTAGAAGTATTTTAAGTAATCCAAAGTGCAAGAGGAAAACTCTGCAGCCAGTTTTGAAAACTAACATAGGATAGAAAATTATTCAATAAATAACATATCTACCATCTACCTCTGTTGCTTTCATTTGATACATGGGTATAAAACCCAGACTTCTTCTTACCTAAGGAAGATCAGCTCTTGGTTCTTTTTATTTTGGTTTTATTTTTCATTTAAAATCAAATAATGATCATAAGCATTTCTATATTCCAGCCATGAGAGGCAACTGTACTAACATTTAATGATCTGAACTTACTATCTATATAATTTCTTTGAACTCTAGTTCATCTTCTACAAAGGTGCTACTAATAAATAACATTATTTGTATTAGGCTTGCCCCTAAATTCCAAGTCATAAATCAGGATCTCATGTTAATATCTGGGATATATCTCATATCTGGAAGAAATAACCACACTTGCAACAGGGCAGGTGTTCTCACACTTTGAAAAGTTCATAGGCAAAAATAAGATCTGGAGTGTTGCACACAGCTCTACTGCAGCAATGATCCAGTTCTTTCTCACAAAAGAACCAAGCTGATGGATGCAGCAGTTGTCCTTCAGTCCCAGCTTTTTTCTCACAGGAGTAGGAATTTCCCGTGTGTTATCTGTGCTTCCTCTGCTGTGGTCTGTACTCCAGGAGGGGTTGTGTGCATGACTTTCCTGGCCAGCTGATGCCATCTGCTGGGGTCTGGCTAAAGAGCTGAAGTGACTCATCATATTTTGCCAGGGGAGTCACTCAATGTTAGTTGATCTCAAAAGTAATTAAAACTAAGTTGGGTTTTTTTTTCCTCTGACTCTCAGTTTCTGGGGCAATGAGGTCATGTAAGACAATAGCCTTACTCATGTGTCTTGATTGACTGGCTTTGTTTTTCAGTGTTGTACTGTTCATTTAGCAAATTTTCCAGTCCCTAAAAATTGCAGACAGCAGTACCAGGGTCCAAAGTTTCAAATATGAATTCTAGTTCCTGAGATTAACTAAGTACTTACTTAAAGAAGCTTTACCTCATACATTCAGTTTTAAATGTGTGGGTTGTATTTCATAAACTGGTGTACTGCTCTGCCAGGTAACTGAAGAAAGGGAAAACTGGCCACGTGGTTATGTGACTTGGTGGACTTGCTCATGAGTTTCAAGTTAAATATTTAATAACATAAAGTTGCTGTATTGAGCAATTAGAGGGAAGCACCTGGACTCTTGGTTTGGAAGAGAAGAATCTTCACCAAAATGGAGAAACTGAGGTGGGCAGTTCTATACATGAGGGAAATAGTGCCCACTTGGAAACCTCCCTGCCCGTAACTCCTCTGGGGCAGCAGGTACCAGATGGAAATTCTGAGCACAGAATGAGTCACAGTATGCAGTGATGTTGCCCAGAGATTCCCATAAAGGTTGCAGCAAAGATCCCTTCCACTGGATGGGGGTGATGGGTCTCTTTTCCTTCTTTCAGTTATTCAGTGGTCTTTGCTAAACTGACTGAGCCAATTACAGCAGAAACATAAAAGCTGTTGTTAAAAAAAAAAACAAATAGGAAGTGAGAAGAGATGCAAACTTTCCTTTGCAAAGTCAAGTGATTTCTGGAATATGTACAGGACTGTTTTGTTTGGAGCATGACAGAAATGTACAGACCAAGAAAAAGAAAAAGGCTTTTTCTTTGTTAATGTTGCTACTTTTTCCCAGTGACATCTATTGTAAACTACACCATTCAAGCAGTTTGCACTTTGGGCTGTTTGTGAAGACAGAGGAGGGACAAGAGTGGTAAAAATCTCTTTTTAGTGTATTCATGTATTTCTTTAATGAGGGTCTCCATCTGTCAGTGAAACATGGAATTACTACAGATGGAACCAAGACACTGTAGAGGTCCAAGGGGCAACACTGCTGATAGTCCCCAGAGTGACACTGAAATAGGTCATGTGATGGCTGCTGGGCCCAAGGGCTGGTACCAGGAGAGGAGGCACATTGCAGGCTCAGGACAGATGGAGAGAAGAATAACAGCCCACTTAAAAGAGTTAACCTGGGTCTGCTGTTGTTTAGACAGGGATCTGTTCCTTTTATAAACCTGCACACATGATTTCTTTCAGATGCTTCCCTTAAATAAGCTTTGACTGAGTCTGATTTGAAACTCATGATCCCTACCCCAACCCTGTCCTCCTTGATAGCCTGCACTGATTAAAATTACTTAGATTAGTGCAATTTGCTGAAACACTACCAGGGTGAAATTCCTATAATGGCTGCAACAAGAGACTCTTGCATGTGCTGTATTGAAACCCTGTGATTATTGTTAGATCTGTGAAGCCCATCATGTAAATGATAATCTGGATTGCCCTTCTGATTCTACATCATGCAAGAGCTAAGTACTTTAAATGTCTTTGAGAGAAAGAAGGAACAGTCATTGTGTGATTAGTAATTCTTTTTTTCAGACATCTTTGTCCAAAACCCTTTGACCAGCAATTAATTCCTCTTATCCATTTCTGTTCCCCCCATTCAGGGTTGCATTGAAATGACAGATGACTCCTGTATTATTACAGAAGTGTCATTTGAACAATTGCATTTCTGTCACACTCCAGCTCTTGTACTGAAGCCTATTTTGAAGTTCAGTTTCTTAATGTTTGAAGTTTGCTGGTGACAACTTTTAAAATTTAATTGAACAGTTAAGATTTCTGTCTGGCTGCCTTGTGCTGAACGAAAGAAATAACAAGTTTTGGATGTTTTTTTCCTACCAAACTTAGTATAGCTCTGATTGCTCTAATTCTTTTGTCTGTTCTGAGAAAGCAGTGCCATTTCAAAAAATTTATTTGGAAGTGTGCTTGAATATGCTATTCCAGTGTTTCAATAGCATTTTTAGTGATATTTCATTCTTGACCTTTGTTCTGAGACCTCTCCAAATTTATCAAGCTATTGTGTGCAACAGTATGTTAACAGGACACGTGTTCCATCTGTGTAATTTAGGAAAATACCTCCCTCCATTAATTGAAAAGAAGCTAGGATTGGACCATAAATATTTCCTTAAAATTGTATTTCCTTTTCTCTGTCTTAATCTAGCAAGTCACTAAATATATAATAAAAAATACATATTTTATATACATATAAATTTTTGAGGAATATAAGAATCAGGGTAAATAAGCTGCCCATGCACAGCTCTGAAAGGATTTCCTTCCTACTTTCAGTTCACTTGTAGAAGCATCACAGGGACATAACTTCTAGGCTTGAATAATTGTTTTCCACATGTTTTGCCTGATAATACAGATCTGGTTGTGGCTTTTTATTTTCCTCATTTATAGTTAACATCCACTTTAGGTCACATATAAAAATACAAGTCGTGAAAATTGAAGTGTCTGAGTTGGAGATTCCTCTTGCAAGGATTACAGAAGGTAATTTAAGTCCTTTTTTGTTGTGACTGTATGAGCCTATAGTTGTTCCTATTTGTCAGTAACTAAGTTTTCAGCTTCCCAGGAGCTCCAAGACTTTTTTTTTGTAAAAGAGGCAATTGCAAGACATCATGAACTGCGTAGTACTGTATTCTATCTGAGATGCAAAGGTGAGTTGGATTTGCAGGAAATTACAGTTAAATGATTACAAATTTCTTCATAAGTGAAAAAACCCCTAATTTCTATTACTTTCAAGTAAAGGATGGTTGGTGGCAACAGAATGCAAACTCAAAGCAGCCACCAAGAATTTCATGCATTAAAAAAGCAAGACAGTTTCCAGTTATGTTTTCATTCTTTAGGCAGCAGCAGATCTACTGCTGTTTAGCAACAAAAGAAGCAGCAGCTTTTTTTGACCAATTGAGTTTTTAAAAAAAAAGAAATATGTATGGATTTCTAGACATAATAGATTTCATCAAAAGGGTAAGAATGACCTGATCACTTGGGGTTATTATCAAACGACAGTTATCCTAGCCGGTGACATCATGAGCTCCAAACATAGTGTAACTTCAGAGTTTAAGGAATGAGGAAAGACAAAAAGTCAAGAAGAAGTCATAAATTGTATAATGTGAGTAAAACAGATGAGGAATTTCCATTAATTAGAGACAGGTTAAATCACTTCATGATGTTTTACTGCCCTACTTCCTCACAGTAATTTATTTCTTACCTACTTAACTGTGCTTATGATCATACTATTAATGGTCTAATGTATCATAACAATTTTTAAATAACTACTTTCTTTTTTTTTGTTAATGAAAAGCTGACCTATTTTTTTTATCCCTGGGGGTAAACTAAACTAAAGCTCTGTCTATTACAACCCAATAATCAAACCACTTTAGATGAAATGACCTCTTCTGAACTGTGCGGTTAGAGGGAACTGCTAAAATGTGGTATGTATTAAGCCTTTCTTCATTTAACTCCCTTGCTCTTTCCTGTGGTTTTGTTGTTCCCATTTCATGTTTGGATTGGAGCAGTTCTGGGGGCTCAAAGCAGAGACAGAACCCTGCTGGGATAAATGTTCTGGGAATAAAAAACCTGTGATGGCACAGACCCTGCTGCAAACAACATTCCTGAGAGGCCAGGGGTGCAGGAGGGGGCAGTGCTGACCCCACTGCAATGGTGTGCCAGGGATGGTGAGGTGGGACTGGATTCAGATTTGGGCATTCACAGCAGAATAACCAGTGATTACCCACAGAATATATCCAGCAGGATTTGTCCTTGTATTCTCTTCTTGTGTTTCTGCCTATGGCAAATAATGTCCAGTCTGCCCGTGTGCAGAGCCTTGTTCTGCCTGAAATAACCACTGAACTAAGCCTCTCATCATTCTACACTTTTCCCGCTTACTTTACTCTCAGAGTAGAAGCAAATGTGTACAGTAGCCCAGCTCACACCTGCACGTCTGTGTTTAGGCACACAGACAATGCAGAGGATTCTGGGGTACAACTGTACAGAAATAGTTTGCTTATTTTGTGCTTACTCAGCGCTGAGACATCAGAGACTCCCAAGGACTCATTTACCTGGTGCAAGCAAAAGTGTTCCAGCCTCCTATTTCACAGAGTAAATCTGGACCTATATTTAAATATACGAATTGAAATTTGCACAGACATGTTCCTGGGTGTGTTTGCTCCACAGTCTTATTATATTTTGTCCATATTCCCAACTTTAATAATTTCCAAATTGATAGTATAATAATATGATGTTTAATTATATATATGATATAATCACAGAATCGCAGAATCATTAAGGTTGGAAAAGCCTTCCCAGCCCATGGATCCCCCTGTGCCCCATCCCCACCTTGTCCCCCAGCCCAGAGCACTGAGTGCCACGGCCAGGCC
>JAWMRA010000020.1:294979-309240 GCA_035584735.1 Pseudotriccus pelzelni
CATGTGCTCTGGGATGGCCCTGCTGGAGCAGGAGGTGGGACCAGTGACCCACTGTGGGCCCTCCCAGCCTGACCCATCCTGTGTGTTCACACGGGTCAGGTTATGGTGGAGAGAGAACAGCCAGGATTTAGTCACATCTGATTTACCCCAGGATTTCATGTCTAGAAGCATGGCCTGTTCTGGATGAAAATACGAAAATTCACAAATCTCATTGTGTGCAATTTTCCTACATGTAGGTATGAAAAGGGACAAAACCTGTCTCTCCACTTGGTAGACTAAATGGATTTATTACCAAAATATCCTGGCTCTGCAACCACTCCTCTGACCTGGCTGGACACCAGTTGCACAAGGGGTTTGGGTAAGGGTCTGTGCTGGGAATGGACCTGTGGAAGTTGCTGCTCTGTTCCCTGGACAGACAAGGGGAAAAAACAATCAACTCACAGCTCTGTCCTTGAAAATTGTTAAATGTGTTTTGCACGCAGAGCTGGGTTTAGGGTTTAGGTCCAGAATTAGACATTTTGAGAAAAATGGCATGGTGCCCATTTACTGTTTCTCAGCTTCCAAGTGTCTCCAAAGTCCTTTAATGTTGGTAAAATGCAGTTCTCAGAAAAGTTAGAAATAAAAATATCTGGCCCACACTCATTATAGTGTTTATTTTTCTGGCTGATGTCACACGAGGAGAGTTGTAGTTACTGTGACCTCAAATTAAAAAAAAAAAAAAAAATGCAGAGAACCAGTGGGAAACCTCCCTGTGGTTTCAGACTAAACTCTTCATCCTTGATTATGACATGTGAAATGAGGACCTGAGGCTGCGGTGTCCTTCGTGCTTCCCTGCTCACCAGTGGGGATACCCAAGAGTATCAGACATACAGCATCAGACTGGAAAGAGGCACCTGAACTGCTCTTGCAACACTCCGGATGAAATTCATATTTTGATTTTTCACAGACTTTTTATGTCAATACCATTTTTGAAAAAAATTCCCCCTTTTTTTTCAAGCAGAAAGGGAGGTTGCAAAATGCGGATTATTGGTTGTATCTGTCTGCAGTAGGGACAAGCATTTTGGATCAGTTCTAGCTCTCATTCTGCTGGTTTTTTAGAGAACTTCGATGTCTGGAATGAAATAGATATTTTACAGGAAAATATCAAGTATGTAACTGCAGAATAATTACCATTACTTCAACTATATTTATATTTCCTGTCAAGTCTACTCTGAGTTTATATCCAGGTGATGTGTGAAGTTAATTAACATGGCATAAAATTTATTTATGTCACTAAAATGATTCCTGGGACAATTTTTAAAATTTATTTATATATACTTTCAAATATTTGCCAAGCCCCAAAAGATTATAGGCATAAATTGCCCAGAAATAGATGAAAATAATTATTTATATTAGTATGTTTTTGTCATTTGAAGATCTATTCAAACTATTTTAGTAACTTTTGGAATTCATAGCATAGGTTTGAAACACATTGTATTTTGTATCATTTCTGTGGACAGCAAACTGTACAAAATTACTTTTAAAGTATTTGTAACAATTACAGCATTATTAGGAATAAAAAATTGCTAATTTTATATTTATGGGCAAAGTAATTGTTTTGTATAAAATAACAAATTAAAAAAAGACAAGAGTCTTGTTCTTTTTGTTGAGAGGGCATTTCAGAGGGGTTTCAGCTCCTTTTTGAGAAGAATTAAGAAAAAGAAAAAAGTGTCATTCATTTTTTCATCAGGGTGAGAAAAAGCCATTTTTCAACAAATTCCAAACAATTCTACATCTGAGGACAAGAAAATACCTTTTAGTCTTTGGAATGAAAGAGATACATCTCAGCAAAGCGGCAGGTGAGTCTGTAATGGCAGAACAGTTATTTCATCTGTTTATTTCCTGGGTCAGCTGCACTGAGATATAAATTCATGTAGTTATGTGGACTCAGAGTAAGATGGGAAGTAATATTTCACCTCTGAGAGCAAATGGAAGGAATGTGTCCTGTCAGGGGCACAGCACTTCAAGGAGGACATGTAGCTGTGGCCCATTTGAAGTAAGTTCCCAAGACAACTTCAAAAGGTACCAGAACAGCTTTGGAATAAAAATATAAATGAAAAAGGGTTGTCTAGCCTAAGGGAAAGATACTAAAACCAGGACAGTTTTAGTTTTATTGTTCAACAACTTTTGTTGTGAAAGAACAGGTGTTTGTTGGTGACTCCATCACGTCCGTCATGGAGAGGATAAGAATAACGGCATTAAGGGGCATGGCTTGGGCGGGACTAATGGCTCTAATGCTCTAATGATGGAAGGGAAAGCCTGGGGGCATTATGGAGTCTCCAAACTTAGGGACAATTTAGAGCTAAGTTGACCGCTGTCTGCTGGCAAAGACAGAACTGGGGTTTGTTCTGGGGAATAGTAGAGGATTAGTCTGTCTTGAGGTCCTGTCCAGCCTCCATTATTTTTTTTACTAATTCTATCAATTTTGATCTTGTTTCCAGCACTACACGTCTCTTTTGACTGCATAACTCAAAATGCACTTTAGGGAAAGGAGGAGTGAAATGAGAACCTGGCTTTATTTGATTTATTTCTTAAAAATTACATTCACTAATGTTATAGGACTCAATTTGCAAGTAGCCTGTCTGACTTGAACACAGGATCAGCTTAATTCCCTAATGGATGGAACAACAACAATAACTATTACTATGATTATCATCATCATCATCATCATCATCATCATCATCATTCTTTTTATTACAGAAATCAGTTTAAAAAAAAGAAATTCAACTATTCTGGAGTCCTGTTGAAATGAATTTCATACTCTCAGGCTCTGTAAGAACAAGGTTGGAATTAACAAGTAACTTAATTGTGCTCTTTAAATCATATAAACTTCAAAACTATTTACATGTGAACCAAGTGTTTTTCATAAACATATTGTCCTTTTTGTATTGCACAATAAGTTCTCAAGAGAGATGGGAAAGGTTCTCCAAGAATGAGGCAATGGAGGGACTGAAATACCGCTGGAGCTGAGGTAATGTGACAGTTCCTTCTTTGGGCAAGAAAACGTCTACTTGTTCATAATGTAATGAAAAAATAATATATTCTGTCCTTCAAAACCTGAGACAAAATCCAGCGGAGAACTCTGGACAAGTCTTCCTGTGGCAAAGTGGGAATGTTTTCCTATGACATTATTTATTTTTGCAAACATCTGTAAGGTAACTGTATCACACCTGGTTTCAGGCAGAAAGAAATCAGGTTTTATTAACGTGTATTTGTTTTCTAGCTGTGTGGAAGTGTCTTTGCACCATTCTTCATGGACTGAAGAGCCAGATCCTTAGTTTTTCCCTACGGTGTGTGGAAAACTGTAGCGTACGGCCTGACACAGGAGGTGTCACGCTGAAACAGTGCACTTTGCAGCCTTCTCCTAATACTGTTTGCAGCACTTGTAAATGAAGGTTTCAAATTACTGAAAACATAATGATTTGGCAAACTATTCCTGCATATGTGAATTAAACTGTGGAGAGGACGGTCCTTGGGTGCTCTGTGGAAATGGCTCAAGGAGACAAATAGCAGCAGTTCTTGGGTGCTGCAATTCTTTACTCTGCAGGTGCTTCCCTTGGAGAAACGAGTTGCTTACAAACCAGTTTCTCCTTCAAGGATCAGTTGTTGACTCAGTTTACTTGTATGATTGTTGAGATCAAGGGGATACCTGTTCTCAGGAGGCCTGAACTGAGTGAAAAGACAAGTATTTGGAGAATTTGATATTGGCCAGCACTGAGATTTCCCTACACTGATAGTGAACTGCAATATCTTCCAGCATCCTCTGTTCATAAGGCAGCTTGATGTCCCTAGTGCTTGGTGTGGGGGGTTATGATCCTAATACTGTTTTCCTGCATACTTTTTTGCTGAGGACATGGATTTTTTCAGAGTTAAAATGAATGCAGGTGCCCAGAAAAGGAGGTAACATGGTAAATATGGTTGGACCAATTAATCCACTCGAAGGCCTGGGAAAGAGAGCAGGGAGGGAAATCCACAGCTGAATCTCTGTGCAATAAAGAGATCCATACCCTAGGATAAAGAGGTATGGGCTCTTGCCTACTGCTGTGCTTGTGACAAAATGAAAACTGATGGAGAGGGTCATGCAGTTTATAGGACACTGGGCAATAAAATATGCAGATTATACTTGTTTATTGTTTATAATGAGATAGTGGTCAGACAATGAGAGAGTCTGATTTTACTTTCTGTCCTGCAACATTCAGATGTTCAGTTTTGCTGCTCTTGTGGGCAGGAAAATTACAGTAAATGTTAAATTCTCTGATATTTTGACTTTACCATCCTCTGAGTCTTTGTTAAACAGCAGTAGTTCTTTCCTAGTTTTATTGGACAAATTGTCTTATAGATAAAATGTGAACATACTATACAAAGAGTTAATTATCCCATTGAGGTTCTCAGAGTAATTGTGGATCTAAAGCTTAAAAGTTTGTTTCTTGTTCTTAACTGAGAGACTCGGAGGTGGGAGGGCTCTAGCCATAGCTACATCCAGATTTTTATGAACGATCAGAACTCGCTCTCTTTGTAATGCAGTGAAGGAAATAGTTGAAGCTTAATGTTACTCAAGAAGTATTGGATTTTAATTAATACCCACATATTGTTCAGATAAGAGTACTACGTCTTCTAATGAAATCAATAAAATAAAGTGCATTGTGGGAATAATCAAAGCCTTTCTCCTGGACTATGCAAAATAAGTATTTATTAAGTAAGATCAACAGTTGCAAGCAGAAAATAAGTTTCATCAATATGGAAGGTTTGTGTGACAAAGAAGGGTTGAATATGTGATAAAGATGGCAGAACGTGACAATGGAGAACACAGTCCTGCTGTGAGGGATGGCGCTGAGGCAGAGCAGCTCCCCGGGGTGGGTCAGTTCCACTGCCTTCAATTGTCAGGAGCAAAACAATTGCATTTGGCTGCTGTTAATCCTGCGGGAATCAGACAATGCTGGTGGGCAGACCGAGAGTTCTCCTCTGACTCAGTTTATTGGTGTAATGGCTGATGAAGTTCCACTCACAGACCTTTTCCATGCTCTCCCTTATCCCCTGTAACAGAAGGACTGAGAATGTTTGGTGGCAATTGTGGGATTATTGGGAAAAAACTCATGCAGAACTTGCCAAGGAAGCAGGTAAACTTATTTATGTGTTACATTTGCAGGACTAGAGGAAGAGTCTGGATGTGGACTCAAGTCCTGGATTATGAACTTGTTTCCTGCTGGATCTCAAGGTAAGGAATAATGATTTTTAAATAATAAGTGTAATACAAGAAAGGAGCAAACACTTTCCCTTCCTGGCTGTCACCCACATGCTCAGGCAGGGACAGATGTGCGAGGGAACAACTGGGACTTTTTAATTTCTGCTTTTAGTTCTGTCCTAAAAGGCAGACCATGATCTGTATGTCACCTGCAGAGCTGTACTCCAGGATAGCCAGGGATAAGTAAGCCAGACTCACCATTCTCAGGTAGTTTAAGAACCAGAGGTAACACTTTAGCATTGAATTCATATCAATAATTACTCAGAAAAGTAAGCAGGCAGATAGCATTACAGTACTCTTCGTTTCTGTGAGGATATCATATGTATTTTAGTGGGTCATTTAGATTCCAAGTGATCAAAATAAGACAATGGTTAGGATACAAATTTTTCTACCAATTTAATTGATATTTTGGCCTTAATTGCAAATGGGAAGGAAGGCAGATGCCTCCTTTGATGTACAAACTTGTCATGCTCCTTCACTAATTACATCATTTCATGGTAACTACATCTCCCATTACTGAACCTCTCTTTTATGTGGAATTTCTCATAATAGTGCATCACTGCAGTAAAGTGAACCTAACTTATTCCAAACCAATAGACAATTTATACTAAAATGTCCTGGTTTTTTCATTTTTATTAAACAGAGCATGTAGATGTATAAGCTTTCCAGTTTCTTCTGGAAGGAGTGGGGCAGGTTGGGCCTGAAATATCTTTTCCAGTGTTCTGGTGACTCAAATCCCATCAAACTTGGTGAGACTTGTGTTAGCTTTGATAATAAATTTTAATGTTTTTACTGTTTGGGACATGTTAATATTATTGAATTAGAATTAAAGTAGACACATCATTCCAGTGCATTTGCCTGTTATTGCAGATGTTCCCTGCAGAAGGGCTGTTACAGTACTCAAAGCTGGGTCTCCCCTAATTTAAAAATTAGTTTTAAGTGCGCTTCACTCACAATGAGAAATATTTACTTGCTTTCCCACTGCTGGAAAAAGCATAATGGATGGTCTTCATTTACAGGCCAAAAATTCTGTGTACACAAAATAGGCTCAACCTGGAGCTCTGGTTGCATTTTCCATTAGTGATTCTTTAAGTGTATTTTCCTTTTTAGTAGGAAATACAGGATTTCAGCCTAATTCTCTCATAGACAAGAACAGTACGTACAAGAACAAACTAAACCTTTTCCCACCTCACAGATAACTTGGATCAGCTAATGACTTTGGCAATTATTTAATCTTTTAAGTTCATTTAAAATAATTATTTTGAGGACCCTGTGGCTGCCCCATCCCTGGAAGTGTCCAAGCCTGGGTTGGAGGGGGCTTGGAGCAACCTGGGCTAGTGAAAGGTGTCCCTGCTTATGTCAGGGGTGGAATGGGATGGTCCTTAAGGTCCCTTCCAACCCAAACCATTCTGTGATTCCATGATTCCATGCCCAGGATTAGTAGATTTGACTATCCTGCTTCAGAAACTGTTTAGAAAGATTCTTCTGGGACTGAATCTTGAAGGAATGAGTATCTGCAAAGGAAAGCCTTGAATAAATTGTCTCAGGTGAACAGAGGAATTAAATTTAATTTTAATATTTCTCATCAAAATATAGTGGAAATCAAGTATAGACTGAAATAGAGAACATTTATCTAGGAGAGATCCTCAAAATGAAATTCCCTTGTTTGAGACAGTGTTATGTTTCTATGGAACAAGATTTTCTTAGAAAAAAAGAAAGTACCTTCAAAGTTTGATCGATGTGGTCTGTTGAGTACCTCAAGTAACATGTGAGAAATTACCTTCAAATATAAATTTGGAGGACTCGGAAGAAAAAGAAATAGTGGAAGAAAAATAATTAAAAATAGTAAACAAATTCCAAAAAATAACTATTTAATATAAGATCAAGGCAAAATCAAAGGTGGATCAAAACAAAAATAATGTGGTTTTTTTTAAAAAAAAGTTTAAGTAGACTTAGATATATATTTAATTCTTTTTAAGTTGGAGAAATTGATAGAATTATAAAGAGAAAGACTGATATAATTCAAAACTTTCAGAAGAATATGCAAGCATTTTACAATGTTGAGGCCAAAATTATTTAATTCTTATAAAATTTCATTTATTTGTGATTGTGATAAATATACATCATGAAAACGGGAGCGTTTGCTCTAAATTAACAAAATCTGTCATAAGAGTAGCTAGTTTTAACTAAAACCTATTTTCAAAAATGTTAAATTAAAAACAAATGAAACAGAGATAGTTATTGGGATCAGGCACAAATAGAACAAGGAGTTTGAGGTTTTGGAGAGTTTTTAAATTGCATAACTGTCCACGTTTTATAATCATGTTTCATTTACCTCAGACACAATTTCTCTTGAAGAGAAGCAAAGATGAAATTTTGAAGAAAAGATTACATCTGCTGATTTCTGGTTAAAATAATAATAAAATAAACCAGACCAAACAGCCACTTTCAGGCCAGACCCTGAGTTTGCCACTGTTGAAGCAGGAGGTGCAGGTGGGGTTTAGCAATGCAACGAACATAATGTAATTGAATTGCTAGGAAGGGAGTTTCCCTTACGTACTTCCCTCTTCCTCCCTCATTTTGAAGTGGTTTTCAGATTCTTCAATAAGGACCCCATGTCATTGCTAAAATTTTTCGAATTAAATTTTAATTTAACCTTCTAGTGCACCTGAAGAGGTTAGTTTTCTCCCCCATTCCCACAAGCGATGACAGGAGTTTAATTCCAGGCACCTCCTGCAGTAAAATCGGGAGCAAAGGTCTGTCCACTTGCCATGCTGGGGTGAATCAGCAGAGCTGCCCAAACTGACACCTGGAAATTGGATGAAGGTTTTCTCCTAAAACACAGACAGAGTTGGACCTGCCAGCACTCCTCCCCTAACTGCCCTCATTGTCTTCGTCCTGTTCTTTGTGCCTGGAGAGGAAAAACCTGCTCATTCTGCACCACGTTTTAGCAGAGGCTGAAGGAAGAACCCAGGCCCTGTGTGATGGACAGGCAGGACAATCGCCACTCTCTGCCTCTTCAGCCACACTCAGATCACAGAAATTTAAAGCAGCAACACACAAATAAACAGAAGAGTTATGAACTGCATGTATTAGTTTTCATCCTTAAATTTTGCTCTGGCTGGGCCTGGCTGGGACCCTAAATCTAAAACTGTTCTACGGTCAATTTGCAAAAGGGAAGTTTGCAGAAACTAGCAGAATTTGGACGGAATACCGAACTTCCCACAGGACTTCCAGCATTCAATTTGGATGATGTACTACAAGATCAACTGCTTTCTAACTTTGTTTTTCCATTATTTGCAGTAGAAATGTTATTAGATATGGATTTCAGTAATGTAATTACCAGTGAGTGGTAATTTTGAAGTATCTGTGTGGGAATTGCATGAGGAATTATTGTGTTACGGAAATCAAACCGTGATGCAGATTTAAAACTAATCTTACCCTAAGCTATTCTGAATATTATCAGCACCTTTCCATCCTTTCTGAAAATAAATGGAGAGGTAAAATATTCTAAGTAATGGTATGTTTCTTATGTTTTCTGTCCTGACAAACTAAACCAAAATAATTCAATTTCCTATAGTTCAAAACAAAAGAGTCAAAATGCATTTTGAAGAATAAAAAAAGGCTATTGATCAAAGTTTGGGAACCGTTGCTGTTATAGGGGTCATGTTTTAGTTAATATTTACAATATTATGTAAATGAGGACTTCCTGTTGGGGAATTTATATCAGCTTTATATTCCTTCTGCCCGTTCTCCAAGGTGATGCCTCCCAAATTGCTCTTGTTCTGAGATGACTGAAATTATGGCTTTAATAACTTTTCCGTGGTAAACATTGGAGTTTGCATTTGGTTGCTGTGCTAGTGTTTTGTTCCATTTAACTGTGCCCTCTAACAGTGGCTAAACAACAATTTATTTAGGGTTCAATTGTGAAATCCACCCCCAAGGTCCGAGTGATTCATCCATAAGAGCAGTGAACCTCCAGCAAGGCCAACCCTGATGCTCTTTAGACCTTTCACTGCCAGGCAGTGGAGGAGTTTCCAGACCACTGATCACCACGATCACTGTCACTGGCTGCTTTGTCCCCCGTTCTCCTGTCGGGGTTTGCCTGGTTTCTTACCCCCATTGCTCCCGCAGGGCTGGCAGTGCCACCCTCTCTCTGTCCCTGTCACCGGGGGCTGGCTGTGCTCTGTCTTTGCCCACAGTTGTGCCAGATCCAGGAGACCTTGTTAACATGTCTACAGTTTCCTCTTCCCTTTGTGGTTCTGGGATTCCTGAGTGCCTCCACCTCCTCCTCCTCCACTTCTAGTAGGATAAGAAATAATTCCCCAAGGATTGGAATGTGGTCCTCTTCCAGGGAGTTTTAAAACTTGGCCTTGCCAAGAATTGCCCCCTTCCTTCAAATATTTCTGATAATGCTCACTGCATTATCAGAACTGACCATAAAAATGAGATTAGGGGGAGATAGAGGTCTGCAGTAGTTGGTTCTTGGTGGTTTATTTCCTTAGCTAAGGTCAGATTTTTGCTCGATTTCCAAGTGTAGTCAAACATCCAGTTGACATTAGGAAACCTCTATAACATCTGCATCAACACAGCTACATCTCAAAAAGTCTTGTTTTGACATGCAGCGGATTTATTTCAAATACGGAGCAAATTGGAAGAGCTGAAATTTCTGCAGTCATTTCTTTCTGAACAGAAACTTGAAAACTTTTATATTTTTGTTTCAGCTTCTTGCAAGGAAAAAAATAAATCATATTTATCTTGTTCAGCTGACAGGCTTTGAAAGATAATGGCTTTGTGTTAATGTTTCAGGTTCCCTGTTAATACACATTTATTGCTTCAGAATCACACCTGGAGGGCCTGAGTCCTACCAGGTGATAAATGTTGGATGGTAACAAGAGCAGATGACTGAGTTTATATGTTGCTGTACAATGTATCTACCATAGGGGGTTTTTTTAACAAATTCGTAACATAATGCATGAAATTATGAAAACATACTGGTTACTTGTATGTATTGGAGTGTTGAGTTTTCTTTTTGGTTGGTTGGGTGTTTTTTTTTTAAATTCCATAGCCTGAAAAATAGTTTTCAAAGAACAAAAAAATGAGGAAAGTTTTGCGATCTCGGGAATAGATTTGTTCTCTCAAATAGTCTTCTTAATATTATAACTGTTTATTTTAACCATTTTATCCTAACCTGAGAAGAAAAGAAAAGCCCTAATTTGTGCTGTCCCATAATGATCTGAAAAGGTAGGCTTCAGGGTTTGGGATGTTTGGGTTTTTTGTTTATACATACATATATTTATATATAAACATATATATATATATCCATTCTTTCTACAATAGTGGATTCTACTTGCTGGTGTCCCTCGATAAATATTTTTTCCCACCTAAACTGTACAAAAACACAGTGATGGCGAAATGATCTGGACTCTAAGATGGCAATGGATGTGCTACTTTTGCTGTGATTCATGAGCTGAGAATACTCAGGTTGGATCTTGTCTCTGATATAATTTGGGTGGAGCAGAATACTATCAGCTGGGATGGGAAGTCTTGCCATTCAGGTGATGCTCCTGAACCATCTGCCACCTTCTGCCAAGTCCTGAGTCATTCCTGGGAGAAAAAGATTCCAGAGCTGGTGTAGCCTTTGAACTGGAGGATGACCAAGGCAGTGTAGACATTGGAAACTTAGTCTTGAGCTGAACAGCAAGCTGTGTGGGATAGCAGTACTACCCTCACAGGTGAGATCTTTTAAAATGGTGACAGTTACTAATATTAAGAACAGCCATTGAAACACCTGGGCCAGAATCACTGAAATTACAAAAAATCCAAAATAGGAAAGAACACGATCTCATGTGTATCAGTGCAATAAGCTGAGTGTTATTCCCCACACCCATGCAAACCTGCATGGGAAGGGTATAGATTACAACACTGAAAGAAGGGGAACAGGATTGGAAATCTGCAGTAAAATACAAAAAGTTGAATCTTTCTAAATAGTACCAGCTCCTGTGTTACCTTGAGCATCCATTCACTGCTATTAGCAGTCAAAGTCCTGAGGGTGAGCTTTTAATTTAATGCTTTACATTAAAGAACTATTCTTGTATAGCACATTTGCCTTAAAGCCTCTGCAAATAAATAACTGGTGTGCCATGAATCACAGGCCAGTGGGTGCCACTGCCAAATGGAGGAACCACCCTGACCATTTTTGTAGCACTGCAGTAGGAAACATTTATTACAGCCATTACAAAGTGATTTAAGAGCCAAAGAGGTGCCATTTATACAGTGTTGCAATTCTCTTAACTCTGAGAAATAAAATAAGCAACAATCCAAACAGGCTGTACATCTGCCCTGCTGCCCCACAGTCCTGGGCATTGCTATAAACCCAGACCATCAGCTAGAGCTGAATTTTACAGCTGGACTTTTCAATGCTGCCTCACTTCAATATCCTCAAACTTTACGCTGTTGGAACCACCAACACAGATAAAATTTCTTTTCTTGCACCTTCCTTCTTTGGGAAATGAGAAAAAACTTGGTCAGTTGCAGAAATCTCTTCACTGCAGCCCTGCAAAACTGTTGCAGAAATGATAACGCTGATGTCTGCCCACAGTTGCTTCAAAGGGTATCTATTGGTGTATCACACACGTTGTTGCACCCATGCTGGTGTCTATCCATGCTCATGCTGAGGACAGAGAACATGTTCCAGCATGTAAGCAAAGCTGTATTACTAATAGTGTTCATTCTTCTGCTGTCATAGAATCACTGCGTTTTGAACTGGTCTCTGTAGAAAAAAAGCCACAGATATTTAATTCTAAGGAAAGAAATAACTGAGAGAAATAAACGTTCCAAATGGTAGAGTGTGTTCTGGTGAGCACTAGGGAAACCAGCCATTGTAGGAGACTGGAACAGGGCTTAGACTGGAGCAGAGATTGCACTGAGAATGGGAAACAATTGCTCAAGGCATTGATGTATTTTCTGCAAGCGTTCAAACGTCACCAGAGTTAAGTGGAAATGGTTTGGATCTCTGGTGCTCTGGGCATTTGGCAGAAATCACCAGGGGATGTGGGGGCATTACATCTTTTCATGGCTAAGGATGGTCTTCAGAAGTACATTTGTGTTTCCTTCCTCAGAGCCATTTAGAGTGATATCTGCTTCTTTGCAAGGTATGAAGTTGGAAATCTTACCACGAGCTGCTTCATGGTTTTTAATGTTGTCAAGTTTTCGCTTTGAATTTCACTGTAGGTTTAGAAAATTACATCCTATTCTTCTTGTGCTCTGTACTGGGGTTTGTTAAGTCTCTGAACACAAGAAACTTACTGAATTTCCCTGGGGCTGATCTTATTACTTGCTATTCGTTGAAATAATCCTCCTGGGAACCATTCAAATTTTTTTTTAGCCCTTAGAATTTTCAGAGCTTCAGAGGTTTGACTGTGCTAAAGTTGTTAGGACAGGGTTTAGTTTTGCAGACCCCATCTTTACAGGCCTCATGAGCCCACCTGGTTTGCCCTTCAGTGCACAAAATCGAGTCTCTGGAACGTGCACTTCTGAGAGCCCTCTTTTTCAAATCTGAGGGGAAATTGCATAGCAGCAGTGTGTGAATTGATGTGTCAGTTAACACCTCTCTCTCTTTACCTATTGCATTATCTTTTCCCAGACTCCTTTCAAAGGATCCCAGGACCTGCTGCTTTAGCTGTACCCCTCAAAGATGGTTGTACTCCACTTTTCAGCAGTAATTGTGTCACTCCTTGTCCTGCAGCTCAAGCACGATCCTTTTCAGCTTGTGGATGCATCCCTGGGTGGGGGGAAAATTATGTTTTCCCATTGCCAAGTGCTGTCTCTTACCCACAGCTTGCAGCACTTCTGCTTCATATATCTTTATTGTGAGAGAGTAATTGGGTTTAATCCCCCTTGCCCTTCTCCCCAGTGCCAGTGATGTGCCTGTGTGATAGCACAGGACCCACAGCACAAATTCCTTCATGAATGGTTTGAGTTGCTCTAGGGATATTTTGCACAAAGCTGCTTTATTCAGGGAAGAGTCTGGGCTATTTGGTGGGCTCCATGAGCAGTAGAAGTAGTGCCAAGGTGTACAGCAGATTAAGACAACTGACTGCATGGGAGCTTTGGAAGGATGAGGAATGAAAGCTCAGGCTCTAAGCAGAATAGTGGTGTCTGTTTGTTTG
The DNA here is from genome assembly GCA_035584735.1 of Pseudotriccus pelzelni. NCBI lineage: Eukaryota > Metazoa > Chordata > Aves > Passeriformes > Tyrannidae > Pseudotriccus > Pseudotriccus pelzelni. The sequence continues at coordinate 308,432 of JAWMRA010000020.1, forward strand.
TGTATTCAGGACTGTATCTCAAAATGTACCTATTCCAACACTGAATTTTAGTGTAGGATAGGTTATGTATCTCTGCTACATTGGAATTCTATTTCTGATACTGACTTGGAAGATAGATTAAAAACATGCTCAGTGTAGATTTCTCTGTACATTTATTATGCATCTCTTCATTTTCCACAGGAACAGAAATCCCTGCTGTAATTCCAGCTCAAGGAAGCTGACAGGACTCAGAAGACCTAATCAGATTGCTGCACTTGAAAATATCCCTCCCTTCCAAGACCAAAACCAAGGACAACAAAAAATGCCACAGGAATAATTGTAAAGTACATCCTTCATGCTATACACTAATCAGGGATAGCATCTCTGCCTCAGTTGTGATCTCTAATCACTTAGTGATTATACTTGTCCTGCAAATGCTTTAACTTTAGCAGGACTCTCAAAAAATATTCCCAGTAAAGAACATGATGGATCCCATTACTTACTAGATTAAAATCACTCTGGTTTTCCAAAATAATTTTTGGCAGGCTGAGAGCATTGGCACTGTTCAGCATTGCAGCTATCCAGTCTGGAGAAGAGAAGGTTGTGTGGAGACCTCACAGCACCTTCTAGGGTCTGAAGGAGCTGCAAGGAAGCTGGAGAGAGACTGTTCATCAGGAACTAGAGAGACAGGACAAGGGGAATTACTTCCCACTGACAGAGGGAAGCCCTAGATAAGATATTGGGAAGAAATTATTCCCTGTGAGGGTGGTGAGGCCCTGGCACAGGTTGCCCAGAGAAGCTGTGGCTGCCCCATCCCTGGAAGTGTCCAA
>JAWMRA010000020.1:320017-330397 GCA_035584735.1 Pseudotriccus pelzelni
GATTATTGTTTGGGTGTTTTACTTGTGTTCTTTAATAGTTTGTATCAATACATTTATACTTTTAATAAAGGGCTGTTGTTCCTTCCTGGACATAATTCAATCTTACCTGTGTCCCATTTAAACTGAGACAATCTCTTACACAGTGTGGGGGTGTAGAGGCCTGTAGGAATTAAATCTACTTTATGTTTATGTAGATGAATTGGAGCAAAGCAGAAATTGCAAAGGAGCACAAATTAATACTTTAATATACATTTAATATTTGTTTTTGTGTTCTCTTTTCAAAAACCTGAGTAGAGAGATCAGAATAGCACAATTCTGATTTATTTACAGTCTTTTCACTTTTTCACTTGGTAATAGAATAAGTAGAATTAGGGGAGTGAGTTTGTATAAAGCACAGTTTGAAACACTTATGATACAGCTCCTCTTTTCTTATCTCGTGCTGTGAATAAAAGTCTGCCAACAGTGATAAGAAAGTTCTGTTCATCAGAATCTCTTGACACTATTTTTAAACAGGACAGTAATGGAGAAAAGTCCTGGGAGTTTTGGTCCAATGTCAATTATATTTCATAGAAATAAATCATATCTAATGGCATTTTACTATTAATAATATTAATCTCTTACTAAAAATACTTTTTTACATAAAGTGTTTGATGTGTACATATGGATTTTCACTGGCAGAAAATGCACAGCTCACTATGAAAGAATGCTAGAGTAGTATCTTTTCAATGCTTGTTGGCTTTCTAAGTCCTCTAATAAATTACAAAGTAATTTAATCATACTCCATAATTGCACACTCCTGATGGAATAAGACTTGAGATACAGACCATATCATGCTTAAAATACAATGATGTTGTGTATCACACACACAGATTGCACACAGGCACTAAATGAATGGCCCTCAGGCTGCCAGGCAGTAATAAATAAAGAGTGGATGCTTATGACCAAGTGCACATTTTATTAAAAACTGAGAAATGTGTTTTGAGTCCAGCACACTGAACAGTTAAACCCTGACTTTCTTTTTTGGATGGTTGAAATAAATTTCTTTTGAAAGCATCACCAAAAGCAACTAATTTGGGATTGACTTTCCAATTCCAGTTGGTAAAAGCAGTAAAAATTAATTTTCTAGGTCTTGATGATCCTGCTGTGCTTGGACAATGCTTTGGACAGCGTGGGGTGTTGGTTATATGGGAAGCCCCACAGCCCAGGGCCCGGGTCTGCTCCGGGTGAGCAGCTCAGCATGTGCTTATTAACACAATGCTTTAACAAACTAAAGCAATGACCAAAACTGCTGTTGATTTCTTGAATTACAAGGGTTGTGGATGATCAATTTCCTTTTCGTGTGCAACAGATGTCCTTACTCTTTAGAAAAACCACTGACAGGCTCTGCTGTGAAATACTTGGTGAGGGCTATTTCTTTTTCCATAAGCATTTGTTTTCCTCAGTTTCAAGATTTTGGCTATGGCGTCATGTCATTCCTAAGGACAGTTTTCTCTTTAGTCACTGGACAGCATATATTTGGGAAAAAGAAGTTGCTAAAGTTTATATTGCTTTAAAAGGTGCATTAAATTTCTTGAACTCCAGATTTGGTTATTTGGTGTGACTTTTTTATATAGGCAAAAAGAGGCACACAGCTACAAAATAATTCCTGTATATGGAGTCAAAATACAAAATAACTTTATATATGGAGCCCAAACTGGGCTTTTTTGTGAACACAGTTCCTATTTTAGCGCACACTTTCAACACAGGAGACAATAAGTCATTGTATTGCATGGATAAAATCCTCTTGGCAGTTCACTGTGATTTTATGTATGTAAAAATATTTGATCATCCTATATTCATTTTCATTTAGAAAACACAGTTTTTGCAGGAGACTGCATAGATAAGAAAATTTCTAAAAAGATCTGTCTGCTATCCTCTCAAGCTCCTCTCAAGTGTACAACCATGTTGCCTGATTAATGTTGAACTTTTATGTATTTCTTTAAGACCAAGAGACAACTTATAGCATTTGAGTTACTTTTCAATCATCTGAGCTGGAAGAAATTAAAAGTAAAGGAACTTTTTTTTGCAAGACATTTGTATTGTCCATCTTTTCACCTAAGAAAGCAAAGCATAGTTCTATCTTCTCGGGAGTTATCAAATTGATTCATTAGAAGGAGAGGCTTTCATTAATCTGAAAAATGTATTCCATGTTTGCTTGGCTATTGAAGAATAAATATTCCAAAGGATGTGGGAAAATGCCCACTTATAACTAAAATTAGCTTATATCACTCTTTGTTCCATCTGTGTTCTATTTTACTGCCAGAATGGGAAAGAAGAGGTAGAAGGTTAGCAGTGGAAGTACTTGCAAAAAGCAGTAATTATTAACCTTGGTGCTGTGCCAACAGCATGTTCAGCTGCTACTGAGAAGGACCAAACGCTTGGGAAGGACTTCAATCCTCCTACTGTGAAACTCTGCAAAGCTGAGGTCCTTCTGGCTGATCCTTCTGCTGCTCACAGGTCAGGTCATCACAATGTGAGCACCTCGGCAGAGCGATCCCAGTATTCCTTCAAATCTTAGTTCACTGTGCTGCCTCCTCAGAACTCTTGTGCCTGTTCCGCAGGCAGTCGTCTCAGTGGGAGAACAGGTCTTGGCATGGCTTATCCTTTGAGCTTCCTCCAAGTGGCTTTGCGGCCCTGGATGTGCTGTAAATGACAGCAAAGCCCCCCCTGCCCAGCACTTGTTCTGGGGGTGAGGGCCAGGCTGTGGCTGGGTCTCCAGAGTAGCTCCTGTCCTGGCTGCACTGTGAGCACACACACAGCCCAGGGACTCCCTGTTTGGGGGGTGTCCTTCTGCACACACAGCTTATTGTTCCTCAGAAAAGAGTTGGGAAAACTGCTTGTATTTCTTCACAGCCACAGCTCATTAATTTGCCTAATTGCATGCAATTAAGCAAACTACATTTATGTTTAAGGATTTTTAAACTAATATTGGTTTGTAAGTTTAAACTTACAAGTTTATAATAATTTTATCTAATTTAAGTATAAAAGAATCTGCAGGGAGGGGGCAGAGGATGGCCCAGGCTCTGCTCGGGGGGGCCCAGCAATGGCACAAGAGCAACGGGCAGGAACTGATGCCCAGCAAGTTCCAGCTGGACAGCAGGAGGAACTTCTTTGCTCTGCAGTGACCCAGCCCTGACCAGGCTGCCCAGGGAGGGGGTGGAATCTCCTCACTGGGGATATTCCAGAACACTCTGGACACAATCCTGTGCCATGTGCTCTGGGATGGCCCTGCTGGAGCAGGAGGTAGGACCAGTGACCCATTGTGGTCTCTCCCAGCCTGATCCAGTCTGGGTTTCTGGGATTTTGTCAAACTAGCCATCATTTTTCTCTTACACCTTAAAGGAAATATAATAGAATTGAGATCAGTCTCCTTGAATGTTGTTTCCTGTTTAAGCTGTAATTCACAATACATGGAATAACATATTTATATTTTAGCGTTCTTGAAGTTGGAGTTGAGCTAACTTAATTTTCAGTCTTAATGTTGTTCTTCTTCTGTTTTGCTAATTCCTACATGTTCCCCCTTGTTCCATAACTTTTTCTGTTGATTTAATATAGTTAATTCCAGCACAGTCCAGAATTCAGAGAACTCTCTGCTGTGATATTACTGCTGAGGTCTTAAACAAGTCTGACCTACACAAAATCTCAATCTCTCCTCTGGGACATGCCATGTAAATTTGCATGACTACAGAACACTTCAGATAAAGTTGGTTACAGGTAATTCTAGTCATATTTTCCACAACACTTTGTTCTGTTTCATTTTTTTAGCACTAGAAAGAAGTGGTGCTAAAGCTTTCCATGCTTTGCTTGTTGCTTTGGACCACAGTCCTCCTAGAAGTGAAGTTTCTAGATATTTGTGTCTTTTTTTCTGTTTGGGGTTATTTTGTGGGGAGTTTTTTGTTTGTTTTGTTTGTTTGCTTTTGTTTGGTTGGGTTTTTATTTTGTTGTGGTTTGATTTGTTTTGTTTTGTTTCCTATTCTTCACAGGAACAGGGAAAAGGCTTCACTTGGAGACTTGCACTGGAGAAAAACTGAAGAGCTGTGGATGGAAGAGCTGTGGATGGAACCTCAGTCCCAGGAAGCTGCAGAGGAAATGTTTTAGGAAAAAGTTTTCCTCAGACCCAAAAATTATGGAGGTGGATTACCACAAGGAACCTAAATGTGCTTTTCTAAAGAGAGGAGGGGGTTTGGGTGGGTTTAAGCTGTGTAGTTGATGGGTTTTACTGACTCAGGAAAGGAGCAGGGCAATGTAAAAATTTCTAAAGTTAAATCTTTCTTCTGCTTTGTTAATTCCTACACATTCCTGATACCACTGTTTATCACAGAAAATGGCTTCCTTCCAACATTGACTTTCCAGGTCTTGACAAACATATTCCTATTTAGAGTGTTCATTATATACATTATACATTAATACACCTCACATTCTTTTTTCCTTTGGGAACAGAGCAGGAAAGCATCCTGCCTTGCCTTTCTTGGCTTGGCACTACAAAAATGCTATGAAAGCTGATGGGAGAATTGCTCTTTTTTTTTTTTTCCAATTCACATAAATGAGTATACCTGGAGAAAACAGGTTAAAGATAAATTTAGCATTCTGAAGAAAATGAATATGTTAAGCGTCTCTAGAAAATGTATTACTTTGTTTGCTCTCATTTTAGATGAATATAAGAGCATATTAAAAGCATTATTCAGACGTGTTTTTAGTGCTTGTGGAATTTATGTCTCTCCATTACATGGCCTTCTGCTTAATATTTTTACCCCAAGAGTCTCTGCTATAAAGGTGGAGTTAATTTCTACCACTGGTAATTTCACTGGCTTTGATTATCTATTGCATTATATCATAAAATTTCTATGAGCTTGGATGCCCATTAAGGTAAACCTGGGTGACTAAGAGAAAGCTCTCAGGCTGTATCATTATCAAGGTATATTCCATCTGTACTGATATAAAATATAACATATTCCTTGTGGGAAATGTCAAACAAATAGCTGTGGGCTGGAAAACATTTTCTTACTATTTCTGATATTTATAAAGAAATATGACCAAATATTTGAAAAGCCATAGTTCTTTATCGCTTTTTCCTGAGGTGACATATTATAACACCAGACCTACGTGGTGCTTCTTGCAGCAAATTACTGCCTGATATCTTAAGTTATAGACCAAATTACATGTCAAATGAAATTCAAACAATACCATGTCTCTTTCTTTTAAAATTCCACTACCTGAAGCACGAGAGCTTTACAGATTTGAACTTCTAGAAGACTTTAAACGTATTTTAAAATCACTAAAGCTCTGCTTTACCATGCTCCAAGCATTAAGAGTTGTTTCCACCTGAAGTTTAAATGTGCACCTACATTTTGTTTAGGTGCAGGTGCAATTAACGTAGTCGGTCATTTATCTTCTTGGCCCCTTGCATGATTTCACTGCATATGTAATTCCCATGATGAAGCTCTGCAATCAGATGTAGTTGATAGCAAAGAAAATGCACATAAAAGGGAAAAAATCCATCATGAAAAAGGTGATTGGCTAGGGGAGAGCAATGTGGTGTCCATCAGTCTGGTATTTCAGGGTATTTTGTTTCCTAGTCCAACTGTTGAATGCTCCTCATAAGTATTGCAACTTCCGCCTTTGCCCCAGGGTACTATTTTGCAGTCTAACTGTACTTTCAAAAAGATGTATTTCTCCTGTGAAGATTTTTCCCCGTGAAACATTTCCTAGTCTACTAAAAAAACCCTTTTGAAAGCTGTTTTCAGGGAAGCTGATCAGAACCCCTCTTTTACTGCCCAGGCTTGTCAAAATAATACTTTACTAAGAATTTCCTGAAGAATCTCTAAATAATTAGAGTAACAATTTAAGCAGGAAAACATTTTATAAAATGCTGACATAAATAAAAAATTACTGAAAAAATGTAATTTTGAAACATCTCATTTCAAAAAAGATTCATTGCTAAATATGTGTTTTGTTTTAATTTGTAATTCTTTTGTATTGACAATGTAAATATAAAATTCTTTCATAGCAGCGCAAATTTTCATATATAAAGCTAGATTTAGGCATTAAAAACTGCACTGATTTTTGTAAAACAGTTTAAAATTCCTAATCTGTTGTGGCTATGATGGCATTGACATTTTGATATAAAATTTAGAATGAATGGTTTTTCCTTACTGGTTGTATTTATAAAGATTGGTGTGTACGTTGGGGTGGAGGAATTCTTTTTTTCTTTTTAAACATCAAAACTTCCTACAAAATGCAAAATTTTTACTTTGACTTACCTTTTTTTTCCATTAGTCTCTCAAAAGTATAATATTGTTTTGGTGGTCCTTTAAAATTCATTCAGCATCTTCACATTATGGGTAGGATAATTTAGTGTTAAGAGTTTTGGGTGTGACCTTAATCCAATTCTTGACTGAATTAGAGTCTGTTATCAGAAAAGTCTAATAAATAGAACCTTTATTCTATAACCAACCAGGCTATTTACGGAATCAGTGGAATACACAAACCCATGCAGTGAGGAGTAGAAGTTATTCAAATGGTGTCAGCAGTATAAATATCCTTCCAGATATAAACCTGAATGTATAGAATATAAATATATGGAAATACATTGTGCTTAAACTTACATTTTCACTTAGGCCACCAGGCTCTGGCTGTCAGAGTGATCTTGTTTTTAAGAGAATTGAGCTTGTTCAGCTCTTGGGGAAGTTTGAGATCTGTATGTAAATGGAAGTGCTCACATTTCATGGTGGAAACAGAGGCTCTAGGAATCTGATGTATGTTTAGCTTAATATGTCAGGCTTAATCAATTTTGCTGCTGGCAAACCCAGAACTTCTGCACAGGGAATAGGAAGGGGAGAACGGAATATGATTGCTTTTTGCCCACACCATCTGTGGTTTTTTGCCACCTCCTCACAGCAGGTTGTGGGTGGCGCTGGGAGAGTCCAGCCCAGTAGTGCCTTAGGCATGGACAGCCCCTGTTTCCCTCTGGAGTGGGGCCGTGGTGGTTCCTGGCTGGGCAGGAGGTGGAATCCATGGCCCTGTGCATCTCTCCGCTGTCAAATTAACTTTCTTACCTTGTGCTGACAGCTCCAGGAAAAAAGAATTGATCTGCATGAAAGGAAGCACTTATTAAAATAGAAAAAGAAAAGGTGGTGAAGAGGGAAAAGAGCTCTTAAACAAGTGTACGTGTGTATTTATTGAAATAGCCTTCTTTGGAGCTCATTCCAGAGGTCATGCTGGACAAATTTTTTCACTAGACATTATTTGTGAAAAACATGTTCTGACTTATTTGAAGGTGGTACAGGCTCTGCTTGTTTCCCGAACAAAAGTGTCTCTCTGTTTATGCTACAGGTCCCTCAGTGCTGCAGCCCAGGAACACCCCGCTGAGATCACGGGCTCTCTGTGCTTGACTACGTAGAAACCCTGAGTGGAAAGGGGAAAAAGCAAACCATGCAGGTCCCTAAAGATTCACAAAAAAAGATCCTGGACCCAGGCACGCAGAGTCAGGAGGGCACAGAATCATTTTATAGCAGTGGCTTGCAGAGTAGGTCAGCTGGAATGGAGCTCCAGCCTCCTGCTCCCCAGGCTGGAGGGGCGGCTGCTGGATCTGCTCCCTCTGGAAGAGTTTCCCTCTGAACAGCTTTGGAAGTCAGAGCTCTGCACCCATATATTAAAAATCAGACTATATAAGGGGGCACGAGACAGGTCTGACTGTTGTTTTTCTTTAATATCAGATTATAGAAACTAGAAATGTCAGGGAAAAGAATTTCAGTGAACGAAAATAGCAAGAGATCAAGAAGAGAAGCAGTTGGACAAGCAAAATACAGTGGAAGGAAATGAACACAGGCCTGGAAAATATCTGTACGGTCAGCCCAGTTTCCAGTGCTCGTGGGGGAATTGAGATTAAAATGTCTAAACCACAAACAGAATTCTCAGTTTATGATACAGAAAAGCACAGGCTGGAGCGATCAGACTGGAACGTCTCCTTTGGAAGTTAAATTCGAGGCATAGCTCCAGAGCATTCCAGGGCAGCCTCCAGACTTCTATAACCGATTTTTAATAGTTCTTTTGACAACGCAGGAGGGATTGGAGGAATAGGTTTGCAAACTTTTTTTACATTCTTTTTTTTTTTGAAGATTCTTAGCAAGCCAGGAATAGAGACTGAGAAGGTTTAACTCTTCCGTAGCACAGATGTTAGGGATGATAACTAAAGAACGATATTCCCCAGCATCAGGACATACTGAGTGTATGCTAAGATATCTACCTTGACATTCACCCAGATGTGGTTTGGGGGTATCAGAAAATTTCTGGAGTTACAGGCAATGCCAAATGTAAGGATCCACACCTGCTGGAGGCTGTGTGTGGAAGGAGGTGTTCATCTCTGATGTTCAACTTCTCAGTGAGAAGGCTGAAAATTTTTATAAAACCTGACTAAAAATGTTTAGATGCCTAAAATGGTACATAATTCTGAGCCTGAAACACATGCCAAGAATGAAACATAGCAGCCTATATAACTATATCATAATCTGGGAGAGAAGGTAAAGATCTTCAAAAGGCAGAAAGGATTTTGAACATCTCTGTGTGTGTACTTGAGAGTATGTGTGAAAAATCTGAATTTCCAAGAGCTAAAAGTCCACCTGATGAGGTCTTTTTAGATGTCTCAAATTTAAACACATTTGTCTGCCATTAAAATAGTCATGAATTATGTGCATCTCTATAGCCCGATCTTGGGCAAACTCTGATGGTTTTTTTTTTAATGATTTCTATATTAAGTGATGCAGCCACTACTTGCCAGGTATTGTCATGAGGCAATTTTTCTGTTGACATAACGAGGATTTATTTAAACTCCTGTCTCCAAAGATATGATTAATGGATGTACACATGGAGTCCTCAAAGAGACTGTTTTAAAAGTAAAGGCAGGTGATGACTGACCCAGTATTTTAAGAACTAGATGAGTAATTTTGTTTAATGAAGGTGAAAGTGAGTAGGGCACAGGCTTGGGCTTGTATTTTCACATCTCCTGTGCCCTGCACTGCGTGGCTTTCTGTTTTTATCCTTAAAATTTCTGTGTTTTGGGATGAATTATACAATAAATGGATTCTATTTTTTTTTCCTGTGTTTGAATTCAGTAAGGTCATACACAGGATGAAATTAGGGTGCTGATACCTATTTATTTTCATAATGCCTTTAAAAGTACATGTAAGAGGTAAAACTCCTTTCTATGTACTGACAGCACATTTGGGTTAATATATTCACATCTCAACTTGTAGCCAGATCTGCTGCTTTAGATGATTAAATGTTAGACCTGGTATTTACGGTCAGACTGTGCAAAAGTCAAAGGGAATAATTTGTCAGCTCATTCATATTTTGCTTCTGAAGCCAGTTAACTAATCAGTCTAACAGAGAAAGAAGTAAGATAAATGGAGGCCATTCTCTTATGTAGAAAAGTGTACATGAAGATAAATTTTTCCCATTTTGCTTCATTTCATCTGCAGTTATCACTGTCCTAATTGCGCCTGAGCACTCAAGGTGCTCTTCAAGTTGCTTCTAGGATCTGAATGGTTCGAGCTATTTTGGAATGCTACTGGCTTGAAGCCCTGAAATTCTCTGCATTCTTTTTTTTTCTGTATTCTAATGTAGAAAAAAAATCCTCTATGTTTTCATATGCAGGGTATTTGCCAAATAAACAATAAAGGGTCAAGAGCTGTGTAAGACACCAGGTTCTGCTAGAAACAAGCTTGCTTATAGGAAATCTCAAGCAAATTAAATCTTGCTGCAATTGCTAGTAGTGCTATTAGTTTATACTAAAGCTATACAATAATCTAGGCTCAAATAATTTGCAGTAAATTCTACTCCTGCCATGGCTTCTACTGACTGAAGGAGTAATTGGGTCATCACCCTTTCTGCAAGAGGTCTAGCACCATTTTCAGTTCATGATAGTAAGCAGGCATTTCTTGTTGCAACTCATGACCTAAATTATGATATGAATAACGCTATAAAGTCTAATTTTTTTGAAAAAGGAACAGGGAAGTCTGTTTGAAATACGATCTTAATCATTTTTTCATTGCTGCATCATTTGCTGCATCATTGCAGCATTGCCCAGGCGGGCAGGAAGGCCAGTGGCAACTGGCCTGCATCAAAAAATAAACTGGCCAGAAGGACCAGGACAGTGATTGTCCCTCTGAGCTGAGCACTGCTGAGGTTTCTCAAGGGCTGTGTCCAGTTTTGGGTTCCTCACAACAAATTGAGGGGTGTGGGTACAGACACAGGGAGTGAGTCCAGAGAAGGGAACGGAGCTGGGAAGGGGCTGGAGCAGCAGGAGGGGCTGAGGGAGCTGGGGGGGCTCAGCCTGGAGAAAAG
>JAWMRA010000020.1:359156-373601 GCA_035584735.1 Pseudotriccus pelzelni
GAAAGACTCCCCAGGTGATATCGACAAGACGCGATTCTTTCTGCGCTGTCTCTTCTCCTCGAGAGTGATCCTGCGTGAGTTCTCAAAAGAAGCGGCAGCATTCAGGAATGATCTGCACCCATCAGATTTTGTGTTGCTCATTAAACTGTATCAGCTTCAGTTTTAGAGGCTTCTCAATGTAAGGTTTGCAGGTGTTAATAAATATTGTGCAGCATAATCGAGCAGCGAGACCTCAGATCTGTGTTTACAGAAGGCAAAGCCATGCTGACAAATGAGTGGTGGAATATTTTCTCCCCATTCTAACAACCTCTAGTTGTAATTCCGTGTTAGTAAGGACGTAACTCAAAGGAAAAGCTATTTTTGTCCAAGTTGTGTAGTGGGAAAGTCAGGCATTTTTAAGACTCACTTCTCTTGCAGAGAAAAGTCTCTTGTTCTGTCAATATTGAGACATCTACTGTTTCTAAAGGGGTGCATAAAGGGGTGTAAGGGCTGCATAAAGGGTGCGTCCAGCATCTTCAGCTTATAGTTGTCTTTTAATTTTCCAGCGTTTCTTTCCATTGGGAATCAAACATGGTCACTACAATTCCTGAAAGCAAGCTCTCCCAGTCTGTCTGTTCTACAATCCCCTGGGATTTCACAGCTGCAGCACTGATGAACTGGGCATTGCTGTCTGGAAGATGTTTTCCAGGTAAACCAAGCTGGGTGGGGAGGAAATGGGGGTGCCTGAAGGGAAAGAGCAGTTTGTGAGCAGGGGGTGTGTGACTGTGTGGGCACACTCAGGTGAGCCAAAACTGCCCAGACACATCACATGCACGTGGCACTTCTCATCTGTTCATGTCATTATGTGACAGCTTTGGTTTTTCGCTATAAGGTATGTTAAAAAGGGACTTTTATGCCAGTAATTCTATCTTAGTGGTCATAAACAGCTTGTTTAATTAGTTTGAGTCCTTCCACCCCAAAACAATCATTCACAGGAGCAGATGCAGTAAGACTTTGTGCTTTTCTGAGTGTAGAACTTAGACCGTCTGGTACAATTTGATATAGTATTTTAGAGTTTACTGCTGATGTTTGGCAGATATAAATACCTGTAGGTAGGTGTCACTTCTCTGATGTCTTAAGATAGAATTTGGGAAAGGAAATCACACTTTGCATCTTGCTACAATAATATGTTTTGTATCTCCTTTAGAGTTCCCCACATGACCAAAATTGTGCCCTGTAAACTGATTTCACAGCAGTAAGTTTAGTGGAAAGAGCACTATGAAAGCTATTCATTGCTTTATTTTTCCACAGGAACAACTTAATTCCTACTCAGTTATGTCAAATGCATCAACCAGTGATTGTCCACAAGGAAAGAGCCCTACAACAAAATTTAGGCAGAAGTTGGATACATTTTGGGATTTTATAAATGACGTACAAATGTGTCCACATACCAGCTAATCAAAGAGATGTGTATAAAGTTGTCCCTGATGTAGCTCAGTATTATTTTTTAAAATTAAGAACAGGACATTGGTTTGAAAAGCAGCAACTTTTGGGAAGTGTTCATACCAATTCCACAAAACAAATGGATTTGTTTGAAAATGCAGCCATATTCTCACGTCTTCATAAAAAGCACAAACTCATTAATTATTATTTTTTGTATTATCTCTTTCAAATAGTTCCTGGAGCCAGCTGAGAAAGACAGCAAATCACAGTGATAATATTATAAGACATTGACTTTCTATTAATTACTAAAACTGGTTTGTGTGTTTGTGTCTTGAATTAGCATTTTTACTTAGATACTGATTATTTTTTACCTTTCATTACTAATGTGCTATCAAATCAATCTCAAAAAAAAAAAAGCAAGACTGATAAACATTTAAAATCAAAAATGTGTATTTATTTATTTATGAAATTTTTGAGCACAGAGATAATGAGAGTACTGACAAATCTCATGTTTCATTGACAAGTTACTTTGAATTTCAGAATATACAAGTATTTAAAACAACAATTTACTCCAGAGTGTTTTGGCACGGCAAAGAAAAATGAATCATGCATAAGTACTAATAATGTTTCTGATCTGTCAGTTCTGCTTCATCTGCTGCTCTGGCATTTTACGTTGGGATAGATTGGATTTGGTTTAATTTTAAAGTATGTCCTTTGAAATAATAAATCATGTCCACATGCACCAATATCTATTTATGTGTTGTGATCAAAGACTGAGCAACCTGGTCTGGTGGAAGGTGTCCCTGCCCATGGCAGGGGGTTGGACTGAAGGACCTTTGGAGGCCCCTTCCAAGCAAAACATTCTATGATTCTCTAACACATCACACAATAAAGTCTTGAAGTGACATTTACCTAAGGATTTCTAAATAAGGAATGGTAGATTTTGGGTTTATTTCATGACCAGGAGATGCTGGTGATAATCTTCTAATAAAAAACATTTTGTTCATTAAATACTATCCCATAATCACACTGGAAAAATATGTGCAAACATCAACAAAATTATTAATTCTTTGACTAATAGAGACCAGATGAATTCCACTAGGAATTTTTTTTTTTGTATATAAGTCATTTAATAATTCAGAAGTTTCTCACAAAGGATCACTGCAGTTAACATGCCACGGAATGAGCCAAAACAATTGCACAGATTATACTGAAGGAAAATTAGATATTTCACACAGGAAAATTAATATTAAAAAGCATAGACTAGGGCAGGAGATGACAAGAGAACTGGAATTTGCTTGAGTCACTGGAGAGCTGCTTCTGGATGCCTTAGCTTACAGGATTTTGCAATATGCCACGAGTTTTATTGATTTATCCTCCAATATTATAGATATTCATCTTCATAATTTTATTATTATTAATGTAAAATGTGAATTCTCCTCTGGCAATGAGTGGTGGTTGACTGACTGTTTCATGGTGATCTTGTCTAAATATGACTATGGTATAAACATTACATTTGGAAAACTGCTCAGTTACGTTCTGTGCTTTGGCAACGTGGGACAAGCTGTGCAGGGAAAGGCTCACCAAATGGCACGAAGAAGAGGACAAGGAAATGGGAAATGATTGGTATTAAGTATAAGAACTTGGATAGCTCTGTCCCAGGTGGCAGGTCAGCTCCATAGTTCAACTCTTCATTCACACTCATGGTAATAATACAAAATAATGTGGAACATTTTGGAGAGTTCACAAGAAAGAAAAAGTCCTGAGTTCAGAAGCGTTTTAGATTTTCATTTCATTATTTAAATTAGACCTCCTCTTTATCCACCCCCAATTGAAGTTACTGTACAAATTATATTTATTTTCCATGTGAGCAGTGTTGGGGTCACAGTCCAGGCTCAGTTTCTCCAAAAGAGGCAACAGATTATTTACATTGCATGGAGTCACAAATGGTGTTCAATAACTGTGGCACTTTTGATTTGAAACTGAAAGTAAGAAGGTTTATAGGGGAAACAATTGTGATCTGTTCTTCTCAGATGAGGGCCTCCAGTTCCCAGGAAGCGCCACAGGGCTGTGAGGAGATACTGCTCTGGGAGCTGTTTCAGCTGCCTCTGGTCCATTGCTGGATTTCAAAAGAAACCCTTGTGACGCACAAAAAAAGTCAGAATTAGCTGATGGTAAAGAGAATATTTTGCATCTCAAAGGACAAAGACTCAACTCCTAAATAACACCCACAAACTTCTAAACCTGCAAAGCTGATAAAAATTTAAGGGTGAGAGATTGAACTGAGAAGTTATTTTTCCTTGTTCTTAGCTTTGCTTTGAATTCTGCCTAAGGAGAGCAGCCTGGGGAGTGGAGGCATCCCATCTGGAGCCAGGTGCTGATGTAGCAATTACAAATGTGTACAGAAGTACAACAGTGCATGTATGATGTTGTCAAATTTGGTTTGTTTCTAGCCATGCTATAATACTCTGGTAAGTGTAAATTAGCAGACCCATTTCCAAACTTTCTTCCAAAAGCGTCTTTCTTTGCTATTTTACACTACCACTCAAGCAGTGTAGAATTTTCCCAATTTCTAAATTCTAATTTTGTCTCCTTCTGATGTCACCTTCCAAAAAAAAATTTCTATTTATGTTAAGCACAAGGTTAAGCTTTGATGTGTGTATTCTAAGTCATCTTGTATGAAGACAGTCTGCCAGCAGTGTTTAAGGGTGATAGTGTTTCATTACAAGGCCTTTGAAGTTCCTGAGGTACCACAAACCACCATTATTGAAAATTTTCCTTGATTATTATTTTTACTGCCAGACTTTTAAGCCATACAATATCAGCTTTCTTTCCACTACGCTTCTTAGTTCCTTTTATGGGAAAGCTTAATGCAGTGACCATATGGAGCAGCTGAAAGGCTGCCAAATATTTAAATGACAAGGTTATAAATATACAGACAGCATGGAGGGTTCCCCCCCCCTTAATGTATAGTCCTGTTGGTTTGAGCCACAGCAGACAATAAATCAGAATGTGTAATTTGTTTTCCACTAACTTCACAGATTTGTGTGATGTTGAGGGTACTCTCGTCTAGTGGAAGGAAAGAACTGCACAGAGTTTATGTAAGGGTGAGGGAATGCTCAGCTAATTCCATGGAGGACACCTATGAGAGCTAAAAAAAAAGTTAGTCTTTAAGTTTTGTTTTACAAGTTCCTAGCAAAACTCAGTGGTAGGGACACCCCTTCCTCCTCAGCTTTGGTGCTCAGCCACAGGCTGTCTTCCCTCCTGACCTGCTCCTCTGGGGGCAGAGGAGCTGCCTTCTGCTCTGCCTTTTTTTGCTGCAAGTGAGAACAACACTCTGTGTGCCTGAAAATAGAGACTTCAGCACTGTGCCCTGTGTGTCCTGAGCAGCAATCCCTCCATGCTCTGGTCTTCTCCTGCAGCTGTTACTGGTTTCCCAGAGCACTTAAGGGGACACAGCTCATACCTGCTTAGACACTCAAGCACTTTGTTTAGGTAAGAATTAAATTGTTTGTGTGAGTGTCAGACAGAGCAAGGTACCTTGTGTGTGGAGAGAAAGGGATGTTGTTTATGAAAGCTCTTTTTCTTTTGCAGTAATTGCAGCAGGAGAGATTTAAAACTTAGAAAGCAAAAGTTTCACATGCTAAGATCCTGTGTATGCCACCAGCACCTTTGCTGTCTTAATGCACTGTAATATTTTTCATTATCCAGGTCTTATGGTTATGCTTAACAAGAAGCTTGTGAATGTAAAGCCCTTGGATTTTAACAGTAGGTGAGTTAGAAGTTTATGAAGTTTTGTGTTTCAGTTTTCTCCCAGAAGCAAATACTTTTTCTCAGCCGCCCACAACTAGAGGAGAGCTACCCTACCCAGAGATACAGCTATGGCAGAATCAGCACTTCTAAAAATAATAATAATTTGGATTATTTGCCAACAGATGGCTAGAAACACAAACAGTTTCTCTTACAGCCATCACTTATCCCTTTGGCTGCCAGTACACCACTGCACATCTTTGTTCCTGTATGCTGATAATACCAATTGAAAGGGCTCAGAATGTCAGTCCTTACCTGCTGCACTCTGTAAGGGAAGTGCCAGCTGGGCTGTTTGAGGGAAAAAGAATGGCTTTGAGCTTAAAGCATTCAGTTTGGGATCCGGGGACTTGTGTTCAAACCAGGGTTCTGCCATAGATTTCCTGTGTGACCTTGAGCAAACAACTCTCTCACAATCTCATCTGCCCATCTGTTAACATAGGAATGGTAATTATGATAGTAATGACTTTTGCTTTGTAACAGTTCTTAAGTTGAAGACCCTTCATGAGAAGTGCAGTTCAAAGTGTAGCCCTGAAGACAGGTTCTATCTGAGAGCTGGTGGTGGAGGACAAGGTGGTTTCCACAGTGTGATGCTCTGTTACACTGATGGCTGCAGAGTGACAGGAATATATGAGCTGAGCTCAAACAATTCTATCATTCTATTCTTATTGACAGAAATCCCACACTGCCCATCCCTGTCCCTTCTCTTGACATGGTCATTGTACTGCTGCCTCCCTTTGGAGACACAATATTCCTTTTTTCTCAGTTAGTTCATCCCAGCTGCTACTTTCACTTTTCCTCTGGCCTTTCCTTGTTTCTGGGTGACTATGAAATTGCCTATTTCTACAACTGCAGCTCCTTACATCACAACATGAACGTTTTTTTAGCTGTTTAATGCATCTGAGTACTTCTGGATGATGTGAAGCCTTTGTTAGAGGAGCTGCTACTTCATGGGACCAGCAGGACCATGGTGGCAGAGCAAAGGACATCAGGAGTCAGCTCGGAAGTGAATATTCTGTACATGTGCAGCAAAGCACAGCCTGTAAATGGTAAATAACACTGAACACCCACCTGGTAACTTGCCTGAATGGAACAGTCACTGGCCAGATGATCTATTTAGTGTGAGACAGGCTCTTGACCGTCCTTTCCCTATTCCCAATGGGAATTTGCCTTGTATAGTCCAGCACTGTGCTGCCCATGGTTAATTCTCATTACCTCTGCCTGCCCGTGCTGAGAGCCCCTTTTTCTTACCTGCCATGAAAGGAAACCATCCTTGATTCAATTTCCCTCTTCCCAGTTTCCTATGAAAGGCTTCCATTATAAACATTATTTTTGTTCTCTAAGGAAACCTGTGGCAGTGTTACAGCGTTTTTGTCTCTGCTGTTGCTGAGGTGTCACCAGCGAAGTCATGGGTCTGGCAGCCAAGAGCCGGAGGAAGATGGTCATCATGCCCCTTACCCAAAATTTCTTCCAAACTGCGTTACCTTGGAGAAGAACAAGGAAGGGAGGTGGACAGTGCAGTGGTTCTGGACATGTTCTTTCTTTCAGAAAGAGTGCACAGGTGAAGTCACAGCTCGTACAGATGTTCAGAAGAAGATGATGTGATTCCCTCTATCAAAATGTATTGTTTGGAGCAGAGACTTTCCCATTGTTCTCTAAATACGCTCTTGTGTAGTTGATGCTGTACTACCATTATTTCTTCCTTTTATGTATGTAAGGGAATAAAAAGTTGTCCTTAGCCAAGCGTTTGCCTGCTGGATTTTAAATAGACTGGAGTTCAACTGGGTTTTGGTTCACAAGTCAGTTAGCACTTCGGGGGAAACTGTCTGCATATGTTTGCATCTCCTGAGTTTTGCTTCGAGTTTCAGATTCAAACAAAACTGAAAGCTCAAAGGAGAACCCAGCCTGAACTGCCAGCATAGTCTGACTTGGGGTTGGAACTATGCAAAATCTCTATATTTAGTTTGGTTTCAAATAGCTACCATAAATCCTCCTGCAGATGCCAGGAGGTGTTTTAAAGTTCACTCAGTACTTACCCCACGTTCCCCTGAAATATTTTGTAATTTCAAAGTTCTCTATACTGTCTGCCAAAATTTTAGGTTTATGAGCAAACCTGATATAATTATCTATCTCTCTCCCTGCCCCCTCCAAATTATTCCACTCAAGCAACACACAAAGAGCTAAGAGAGAGTGTGAGTTGTATCTTTCTTTTAAAGACAGATGTGGAGTGAAACCCTGAGACTACTGCCACACTCCCTCCTCCCACTCCTACACCAGCTCTCATTGATTCCAACAATATTTTCTTAAGTAATAACTGGCTCTGACCTCGGCACATGGTCCTGTGGAAGCTTTTGTCTGGATCTCTTTACAGTAAAATATCACAAAACAGACTGTGATGTGAATAAGCACGGAATGGTTTCCTTGAGCTGGGCTTACCACATGCAGAGCTATAGCAAGGCACATACGTTACTAAAAATAATAGCCTAAAACTATTCCAGTGTCATTTGCTCATTAGTAAGTCTATTACCTCGGCAGTGAGGCTGCAGTGCTCAGTCCTTTCTCCTCCTGCACAGAGCAGTTTATTAATGGTCCCTTTATTTAAGAGGGATGGCACAGGAGCTGGGTGGAAGACTGGAAGCAGCTCAGCAGCTATGAAACAGCTACTTGGTACTGTTTAAGATCTTAAATTACTCCATGCCCATAAATCAGCCAGCTGTAAATTATGTTTAATGCTGAAAAATAACCAGCAACCAAACAGATCTTTAACCTGTAAATGTTAATTCTGTTTGTTAATACTCAGTGGCTCCAGCAGTGCTTGGAGGCTGCACAAGCAATTATTAATTCTGAGTCTACTCCAGCCCTTTTAAGAATAGCCTCTCCTAGATCTTCCTAAAAATGGGAGCCATTGCAAGGCACCCACCATAGAGCAGTAGCAGCTTCTACTCCCCCTGGGGTGCATGTAGGAGAGGACTCTTGACTGCAGGATAGAGGCAAGGGCAGGGGGAGCAGAATATCCCTGGTAGGGAGTCTCTCCTTACTGTCAGCTGCACCTGAATGGGACTGGATCCTACTCTGCTTTGGTGATGCACAAATTGTTTTGCAAATCAAATCCTGTCCATCTGATGCTCATTTAAATGCCTCATTTTGATTTAAATGCTTCATTTTGATTTAAATCAGGGAGTCAATGGTTCAAAAAATTCAAGCATATATCATTAGGTGTCTATTTGCCTTTAAGACTCTGCTATTGAAATCCTTATGTCATAAAATCATAGAATGGGTTGTGTTGGAAGAGACATTTAAGTTCATTGGGCTCCAACCCCTCTGACATGGGATGCCAACTTTATTGTCCATAATAGTTTCTGCACCCAAGTCTAGAAATCATTCTCTCCTTGAGGAAAGGTAATTATCTCTATGAATCCTGGCTTTTTTTTGTTCTTTTTAGTCAATATAAAAATAAAAGAGACTGTAATGTAGAATAATTTTACACATCAGAAAGCCAGCTGGACCTTAAATCTATTCTACATTTGATTCAGTTTTATTACTTCACTAAATATAAATGTTTGGAAATAAAGTTGCTTAAAGGATGGTAAAAATCTGTAGTAAACTTTGTAGTTAAATACTTTATCCACATTCAAAAAATGTAAAATGGTAGCTAATGTTGCATATGTGTGTGTGTTTATTCTTATGTTGCTAAAATACCATTGTTTTGGGAAAACAGTCTTTTCCTATCTTTTCACTGATGTTTGGCAACAGATCCAAACTGTGAAGCTAAGGTTTGTCACTTGTTGAGCTGTAAACTATACTATCTCCATGCTTTCTTATTCAGCCCTTTCTTTTTTTGTGACAAAAATTGACTATATATGAACTAAAGGAGGCATTTTAGTTCTGAAATTTGAAGTATTTACATCAAAAAGAGATTTATCAGTACAGTTCCATTTCATTTCGTAAGATAAAATGATGCTGAAGTAAATTCTGGCCTTGATCTCAGCTGCTGTCCAGCAACAAGAGAAGCGCACTCAGATTTCTCTTTTCTAAAATATGGCAGTTCAAAAATTATCACAAAAAAAATAAAGAATAGAGAAACTGGGCAGACAATAAAGTGTAAGTGGGAAACAAATGTTAACATTCTACTTATCAAGCTCTTACAAGCAGAAGGAAGCTTGTAGAATGGTAATTAACACCCACTCATCACATTCTTCTGGAAGATTAAAGAACAGGTCCTAGCCTCAGTACTTACCTTTGCAAATATAAGCTCTTCAATTAATCTAATTCAGAAGAGAATGAGGTTTTTATTTTAGCCTACTTAGCAAGGTTTTATCCTCATTAGGCTGTTTTTCCCTTTTACCACCCAAGAATCCATATCTCACTTAGAGGTGAAAACTCCTTCATCTTTCAGTGCACTCAGTTAAGTCTCAACAAAAATAGAGGAGATATCGCAGACATAGGAATTATGAGAGCAGGGTTTGTGACGTGTGATAAAGCTGAATTTGGCTCCTGCAGAAATGTGTTAGTGGCATATAAAAAATCCAACCG
Organism: Pseudotriccus pelzelni; assembly: GCA_035584735.1. Taxonomy (NCBI): domain Eukaryota; kingdom Metazoa; phylum Chordata; class Aves; order Passeriformes; family Tyrannidae; genus Pseudotriccus; species Pseudotriccus pelzelni. The sequence continues at coordinate 368,919 of JAWMRA010000020.1, forward strand.
TGGAAGTAGCAGAGCTTCCCATTTCTGGCCCCAAGTGCCACATCTCTGCATTGCTGACAGTGCTACTGTAGATCGAAAGCTGTTTGCATCCAGAGACCACAACTTCATCTGCCCCTTCTGATGGAAATGGCACGCAATCTTTTTTAATTCAGATCACTAAAATTATGTATTCAGTTAGTTTTTCAAAATGCACAAGATAATGGTGCTTGGCTGCCTGATTTACAAGAAGTTATTGTACTGCCAGCTGATCAATATATAAGTTTTATCTGTGTGTATATAAAAAGATGATGTGTGTTTTAGACTTCAAGAATATAAAATTATATCCAAAGCAAAGCCTTTTTTTTTTTAATTTTTATTTTCCAAGCATATTCCTTTAAGAGACTTCAGGTTTGGTGATTTCTGCTCTGCTCTGGGACTTCATAACATAACTGGTTTTATTATCAGGGGAATCACTTTCCTTGAACACACAGTTCACTTACATCTGACAGCATCACTCCCTGCAAACCTCTCAGTCCTGACTATTTTCTTGGTGTTGTCATGCAGATATTTTCATAAACTATCTTGCTAAGACTTTAGCAGATATTGTGATTTCATTTCTGAATATTTTACAAATATAGCCAAAATATGCCTGTCTGGTAGTGAAAGCACTTAGTAAATCTACTTTTGCCTGAGATTGCTGGTTCTTGGCCAGGAGGTATTAGCTGAACACTGGTAGAAGCAGAGGTAACAAGGCAATGAAGGTGATCATTAATGCTATTATATACCCTGCAAAAATGAAACTCTCAATTTCCATGCCATTAGGAGCCTGGAGAAGTATAAAAATGCAGTTTGCAATCTTCCTTCAGATAAATGATTGCTGCTCTCAAACCCTTGAACAGTTTTAACAAATGATCACTGGCTGGTTTCCACTACTGGACTGTGCCTTCTGAAAAACTGCACTATTTAAATACATAAACACAGACTCCTAATGAAACCACTTTCTATATACTTTCCCTGTCCTGGTAGAAAACATGTAGTTGAATATGACTGGAAAATTAAACTGATACCAAGGTTCTCTAATCTCTCTCTTCTGCTGAATTTATAGATGTGCTCCTGCTGATTTATTATTGAAATTTCTTTTCCTAAAAGCAGTGATATCAGGGAGCTGGACTGACACATGAAATGTAGTCCAAGGTAAATTAAAGTCCTTAAGCACAGCAGTTATCGTCTGATTATAACTAAGTACATTAGACAGCTCAGGATCCTTGCAAACACTCAGTATATTAAGATGATCAGTCATCAGCACAGTTCTCCTCATCTTGCTGCTGGTATGAATCACTTTTATAAGAAAATGAGCTCTTGATTCGTATCTAGGAAGGGAGATTCAAAGGGAAAAAAATAAAGAAGGGAATTGTCAGTGTAGTTATAGCTAAACACCCATTTCTGGATTTCACTTCTGACTGGGTGGTTGCTACACTGATGGGGAATAATGAGGTGTTAATATGACCTTGGTGGACTGGAATGTGTGACACAACTATTGTAAAAAATAGCAGGGAAATAAAGAGTCTGCAGGTTGGAAATTACATAACTGCAGCTGCACACACACAAATATTTTTTGTACCTGTCAGGAGGAATGAAAATCTTGTTCACAATCAAATGGTAAGACAGCAGGATGTATCCTATCTTAAAAGAGTAAAATCACATGGTTATGTCCATAGGCATTGGAACCCCATTCCAAGTGAGCATCTGGTGCCTAAAGACAGCAGAGAAACTTCCTAAAAACTTACCAGTTCCTGCCTCTTCCAATTTGTCCATTAATACAGCTATCTTGATTTCGTTTCCAAATATATAAACCCCAGCAAAGAGAAAGCAAAAAAATATTCCAGTAACAACAGAAGCTGTAGTTTGAAGGGATCTAATGCCAATCAAGTAGGTTTTGTACTTACTGAACTTTCTAAAAGACAGGAGAGCAGACTGGGAACTTCTAGTTTGTTGCTAAAGTTTCAAGGTTTATACCAATTGTTACAATAAAGTTGTAGATACTCTGGAATATCAGAAAAGATTGAGTCATCAGAGTTACTCTCTTTGTTCCGTGGCAAAACAGAGCAACCATCAGCAATGTTTGAAATAATGCTCTGAGGTGGAAAATCTGGAATGGAGAAGGAGAGATCTGAAGGGCATAAAATCAAACTTGGAGTCTGAAACAGGATACTTAACACTATGTAAAAATAGTGTAAAATACATATAAGTATACTTAAGTATATATATATACACGTATGGTATAAAGTATTGTATTGCTGATACCTTGGCAGCAACAGAAAAAGGAAAAAATTGCATTCTGTTTATAAACAACCTTTTCAGATTTGTATTCTGGAATGACACTTCTAAGACAGAAACAAGACTCTACCTCTCAGAAAATACCAGTTACAGGTGAAACATATGCAGAGAGTGGATGACCAAGGACCTGCTTGTATCAGTCTTGTTTGCATGGTCAGTGCCATGCTGTCTGTATTACTTGCCTGAAAATTCAAGGTTGTTGGAAAGCACTTGCTGTGTGTGCTGCAGTGACCTCTCTCAATCTTCTGTGTTTTCTTAGGGGTTAAGTACAGGCTGGAGGCACAGGAAGAAAAAGTTTTCAGTTTTTCCACAGCATATTTTTGCAGTGTCAGTAAATTTGACTGGGCTGTATTCAAGGTTGCTAAAGCAGCACAGGGAGTGTGCCTGATGTGCCAAACTGACCAAGCACTTGCATTTTTGTTCAACATCAACCACACCAACAGCACCTTCCCTATTGATAAATAATCATCTTGAAGCAAAACCAAAACTAAACTGTTCACAAATGAACATTTAGTTTGGTGTTGGCTGCTCCTTGTCAGAGATCACAGAATCCCAGAATGGTTTGGGTTGGAAGGGACCTTTAAGAGCTGAAGCCCCGGTTGCTCCAAGCCCTGTCCAACCTTGCCCTTGACACTTCCATGGATGGGGCAGCCACAGCTTCTCTGGGCAACCTGTGCCAGGGCCTGCCCACCCTCAGAGGCAGGAATTTCTTCCTAATATCTAAATCTACATCTACCTTCCTTCAGCTTGATTAGTTACCCCGTGTTAGGAATTGAGGTGGTGTCCTGCCATAGCTTGTCACAAAGGAAAAACCATGGGCACTCTCTCTCAGTGTGGTTGAATAATGTTTCTGTTCCGGGATGGATTTGTGTGGCAGATGGCTCTCTGAAAGGTACAAGGTGACATGTTTTTAAATTAATTATTTGCACTGTGATTTGCGTCTGTTGAATTTAAAGCTTTAGGTTTGCTGTTGGTTTTGCTGCTTAAAATGATGTTCTATAGAAAGTGTATTCCTTTTATTGAGTTAATTCTTTTTAGAGTATGGTTTAGAGTATGGACAGGAGTGTTGGCTGTGAATCAACAAAGTCTGCACTGTGTGTCAGGAACAGAATTCTGCTTTTATAAAAACTTTTCTTACTGATAGTTCATCACAGATGAGCTGAACTGATATCACACTTTGATATTGCAAAAATATACATTGCCTTCCTTCAGCTTCTGAGGAAAAAAAGCCTCAATTACAGACCCATCAGAAAACCTCAAAAAGTAAGTCAGGTTTGCATGACATAGGAGTATGTTTACAAGTCTGTTATCAATAATTTAAGCTTGACTTGTCAGAATAGAAGATGGATATATAAGCCGTTGTGCATTTTCCTTATATATTTGCTAATCCACTGCCAGGCTGCCAAATGGATTTAAAAGATATTTCCATTTCTGAAGTAAAGTTGCCTCAAACTTTCAAGGTCCAAGGATTTTGTGGATGTGTCAGTGTTAACTTATGTGAACAACACACTGATAGGGAGACTGAAATGTTCATAGCTTTTCCGTGGCTGGAGTAGGCTCCATTGTTGTTTTCCTGTTGGCTGGAAGCACCTGGGAACAGACAAAAGTGAATTTGTAGCAGCCAGAGCTCTCCCTGTATTGTTTAATCTGTCTGACACTGCAGAGTGCTTCCAGAAAAAGTTCTCTGCAGGCTGCCTTTGAATTCTGCATATTTTTTGGGTGAATGCCACCGAAATGACTTTGTTAAGGAAACTCCAGGTGTTGTGTCATAGTTGTTCTGTACACAGGAATTATGAGCCAAGGGTGAATGTCTGTCAAAGCCCTGGGCAAAGCACACGGTGCTAAATCAGCTGGATGGCCGTGAAAGGAATGAGGGGGGGAAATTTCAGGAAGTGTGTTTTGAGGCATTATTTTCAAGGAATAAGGAGTATGTGAATGAAATTCCAGCTACCAGATGTGTATGGATGTCTGATCCAAAGGAACCCCACAACTGGAAATTACCACAACTCTATTTGAATTTCTGCTGTGCTCACTACTGCCCCCAGCAAACCTATTTCTGCTTTCAAGTCAATAAAAATTGATTTCAACTCTTTGTTTTTCCCCTTTATATTACCACAGGAGAGAGAAATCATTCCAAGCTCAGCAGACACCACCCTCCTTGCTAGTGAGGACATGGGGGCATGGCACATTTTCTGGATCTCCTCCTCACTCACATCTACAACACAACATTCCTTCCCTGTGAGGGTGGGCAGGCCCTGGCACAGGTTGCCCAGAGAAGCTGTGTCTGCCTCACCCCTGGAAGTGTCCAAGGCCAGGTTGGACGGGGCTTGGAGCAACCTGGGCTGGTGGAAGGTGTCCCTGCCCATG
>JAWMRA010000020.1:388638-403979 GCA_035584735.1 Pseudotriccus pelzelni
GGCCAGGTTGGACGGGGCTTGGAGCAACCTGGGCTAGTGGAAGGTGTCCCTGCCCATGGCAGGGGGTGGGACTGGATAAGTTTTAAGGCCCCTTCCACCTCAAAGCATTCTATAATTCTGTAATTTGCCATACTGAACCAAGAGCACTTCTCTGTTACAGCAGTATCACCAATACATTTAACGGCACAGTTCCTGTTTAGTTAAAATAATGCTCACATTACATAAGGGAAATGCTGATAGAATGGTCAGAGTAGCTTGGTCTACAAATGTGTGCTATTTGTGACAACTGGCACAGAATATCTATTGTAACAAGGCAGTTTCCATGACCCGAGAACATTTCTTTCATGTAAAACAGTCAGGAATGCAGGACTTTGCAATGATCAGTATCCAGTTATCCCAGTGCTGTGCCTTTGGGAGAGTCCAGGATCATGTTTCACAAAACTGAAAAATTTCATTTTGGGTTAACTTGCTCTTCTCCCCAGACTGTAGTGCCAAGTACATTCATGGGACACAGCAAGTGGTCTTTTGCTGTTTCTACTTGAAGTCATTGGAATATTTTTGTGGAGAAAAATGTCATCTCACAGGTTGCCTTCCTGACCAAGCAGAGCTTTGTTATTTACAGATCTAACTATTGGTAAATGTTGTGCATGGAAATAAAGGGGCTTTAAACTTTCCAAATGTCACTTCAAAGAAAGGCATGAGACAGCCTTGGGAGAATCCCGTAAACAGGTTTGATTCCAAGAACCTAGGAATAATCGGAGGGAAAAAATAAATTGGCTTTAATGAGCTTTGACTTAGTATTCAAAGCGGGAAATTTCGACACATCTGGGAGTACTTTGCATTAGCACAAATGAGCCAGGAGCACAAATCTTTGGAATGGGAATTATTTCATAATGATCCCAGGCTAACGGGGTTTAACTGCATCATTTTCAGTGGGAAAGGTAAGGGGGGAGGTTCATCAGTGCATGACAATATGAACTTGAGCTTGGCAAGGCATCTGAACAGGGGAAACACCTACAGCACCTCCCAGATGTGGGAGGGCAAAGCCCAGAAACAGTGGCTGGAAGCTCCTAATCCTTCGGGTGCCCTGTTACACAGAAATCTGTATTAACTGCGAGCCTTGGAGAGGGAGAGCTGCAGGAAAAAGGTGAAGTGTCAGGTATATCCTGCTTGGCTTGGAGGAATGGAAATAAGTGAAAATCACCTACAGGAACTCAAGAAAAAGTATTTATTTGGGCCTGGAAGAAGGATTTAGAAAGCTCCTGAAGGAGCTTTTGTGGGAAGAATCATTTGGAGAGATGTTTTGAGACTGCGAGGATACACCATTCACTTACATCGGGTGCGTTGCTCCTAAGAGGTCCCATAGTGCAGCACTTGTTTCCAAAATGCATAAAAACTTAGAAAACAACCTGGTTTCATATGGAGTGGGTCTTTCCACAACAGGTGACTATTAGTTAATGTCTAATTAGAGACAAGAGACAAAGAGAAAAGTCTGTGCTGCTTGAAGCAGCAAAATTAAGAACATTGCATTATTTTGCTGAAAGAAAATTATTTTTAACACATGGGTGTTAAATTAAGGCCAAAGTGTACTGTGAGCAATGGTCTTATTTGCTACTGGGCATGACTGCCAACAACAATAATTTGTGCCATGCTCATTCTCTTTGCTACAATAGCTCTGAGATGCATCACTATAATCCACAAGCATGAGATTTAAAAAAGAAAAAAAGACATTTAAAAATATTTTTATTAGGCAAATGGGCATCTAGTGGCATTTTGGTGCCTATAGCTATTTTTAAAAAATTCAACTAGATACCCTACATTAATGAAGGAGCTTAAGAATTAAGGTTTGTAATTCCTTAAGGAAGGAAGGGCACCTTCTTCACAAGGTCTGTGAGATGTTGGCCATGCCTTTCTCACAAACGTGGGCCTTTAATGTCAAGGTTGCTACAACTGAAAAGCAAATCTGTGAGGGAAGTTTTACCAGTTTAAAAATCTTAAAAGTACCGTCTCACCAGGGAACAGATTTGGAAATAAAGGGATAAGCTAATTATTTATAATTAGGTCAGACTGGGTAGGCTGACTGCCATAATTAACAATTCCTAATGACTGGCCTCAGGGATTTTACTTGAATATACCAGGTGTAATCTGGTCAAATGGATATCTATCCTGCTCTCCTGGAGTGAGAGCATTCCCAGTACCCAGCTGAGGCAGACTGTGAGCAGGGAAGTGTAGGGGGGGCTGGAAGGAGATGTAGGTTAGTGTGCTTGAAGGCTGAGCAGCCTGGGATAACAGGAGGGAAGTGTGTGGGCTGGGGAAACACTCCCAGGAGCAGGGAGGGAGATGGGTGAATCTTGCAAGGGGTTAGAGATCTGTGCACCAAAGCAACCGGCAGCGTTGCTTAACTGAAAAGGAATCTCTAGGAAATAGAGGAAGAGGATTCCTGAGGCTCCCACATCTCAGGGCAGGCTCACAGACTGAGGTAACTGGAGGTACAGACTGAGCACAGAAATATTTCACACAGCCAGGATGAGTCAGAAATGTTTCCCTTCCTACAGATCCTTGCAGGGTAAGCTCAGCCGAGCTCCTGGGGGATCCCACGCGGAGCCTGTGCCGGTGCCGGTGCCTGTGCCTGGCTGTGACATCTTCCTACAGCACTTTCCTCCCTGCCTTCCTCACTGCAGGAACATTTCCTTCCTCCAGCCTGGCTGCTTTTATCTTCTCTAAGACACATATGAAATGAAGAATAATAGTCGAGTGGATCCAAGAAATAATTAACAGCAAAGAGAATAGAAAAGAACCAGAGACTGAGCTACTTCAAGCCCACTTAAGAAGAGCATCATACACACCTGGAGAGACAGACAGTGTGAGCAAAAATCCTGTCATGGCCCTCGTGCAGCTTTCCAAACTCAAAAATGATTCAGAATTTCTGGCTACAGCCAAGCCTTGGCCTGCACAAGCAGTATTACACCAGCAGGGCCCACTTGTACCACAGGGACACACTCCCCCAGGTGCTTTGTTGACCAGATGTATTTGCTTGAGGAGGAGAGAGAGGACATTAAAATGACTGGCACAAATCATCTAATACATAATCGGAGACAAGACAATTGATTCATAATATTGCATATAGCTCAATTAGAAAACGCTTTTCCATCCCCACTGACCTGAGGCTCAGACGTTTTCAAGAAGATCTCCAGGTCTTTCACAGGTGAGGGCAAATAAATGCACCCAATTCCATTTCTCTGATTTAAGCAAAGTTTTTGCCTCTCTGCTGCCTCTTTGGAAATGTGTCTGGGTGTGGGGTTTTTAATTCAGAGTTAAAGTGGCTGTCTGAGGAAACCAAATGGTTTAAGGATCTGCAAGACCCACAGCTATCAAGATGCACAACCAAAACCCAGTCTATGAGAACTGTGTGACAAATGCAGACACTTGACATTGATGGGCATTTTCAAATCACATATTGCTTTCATTGAAATATTCATGCCCCCAAAAAAAGACAAACACAATCCCTTACAAAAATCAAAACATTTAGTTTTGACAGATTTTAAACACATCCCCCGTCGCCATTTGCGTAAGTTTTTATTTGGAAGTTTATTTCAAATTCAGGTAAACTTCCCCTCTGAACTATATAAAAGTGTCCTTGAAATACTGAAATCCAAAACGAAGTGTTCATTGCAGATCAAAGCAAATGCTTTCATCCTCCAGTAAGTTTCTAATACATTCCTGTCCAACCCCCAAACTTGAAAAACAATGTTCTGACAAATTAACATTTTTTTCAATTAAAGAAAAGGGAGGAAAAACTTCATCTGGAGGTAACTAGGGCAGCCTCTGGATCAAATACAGCCAGACACTCGTGGTGCCACAATTCTGTAGGAGCATCTCACACTGGAATGGCAGTTAAAAATGACCTTTGTGTTGCACATTTTGGTAACTAGCTGCAGTCAGGCACTAGGATGGTATTTTTCCCTCTTTTCTCTGGTGGTTCCCCTCCCCATGTTACCATCAGGTCTCACTGCACATTTTTGCAAGTCTCAATTAGCCTGCCACCTGAGTTAAACATTCCTGTTGCCTTTTTTGCAGGAGAGGACTATTGGGGGGCAGAGTTTTAATTGCAGCGCTGGAAAGGACATTACCCCCGTGCTGGGGAACAACAATACCCCACTGTCTGACAATTCCAGACCATTTTAAAGAGAAGCATTGAAAGCCCGCAATTCCCAGGTATGGCTGTCAGCCTGGAATTCCCACGCTAACCCAAGAAGGATGTAGCTGCCACTGGAGGAATTGTGAACTAAACGAAGGTGTTCCATTGAAACTGGTGCTAAAAGACAAGACTCGTAACCAGCACAAGGCTGTTCATTATTAAAAAAAAACAAAAAAAAAACAAAACAAAACAAAAAAACCACAAAAAACCCCCAACCAACCAACCAAAACCCACCAAAAACCTCTACCTTCACATTTTAAACTAATGATGACTTTTAGGTATGCTACAATCATAGCACCAGTGGGAACCCATCTGTCAGCCAACTTTCAAATGCAAAGGTTGTGCCTACAAAATGAACCCATATACTCCCATTAATTGAAGCAGTTGATTTCCAGTTACACAATATTAGTTTTAATGGTGAGACTCTTAGAAAGTCTGTGGGTTTCTTTTTGCTATTGATCTGTAAGGGGAAGGTGGCACATTTTAAACTGATCAGAGCTGCGAAGAGGGTGACATTGGTGCCAGCAAGGTTGTGAATATAAGTGACTCTTACAGTTGCCTGTAAGTTGGCATTAGAATAACCTTGGAGGAACGGTCTGTCAGCACAGCCTGCACAGCCAGAGCAGGAAGGATTAGCAAGCGAAATTTTGATGAGGGTATTTACTACTAATGACTGCCTTCAAAATTGCCTTTTATCTACAGCTTTTCAAAGCGTTTTTCATTCATTAAGCCTTATAAAACCTTTGTAAAATTGGTAGAAGATATAGAAATGCTTTGTGCCAAAACACACAGTAATACTTTGACAGAAAAGGGCAGCAGCACACGCTAAACGTTATTTAAAAGAGGAATTCCACAACGTTACAGTGATGCTATCACTCTGTTAATTAAAGTTTGACCAGCATAGGGAAACAGTCCTGCTCTTAAGAAAAATGGTGTGGAATAATCAGTAAATAGTGCTCAGGGCTTTGTGTTGTAGCAGTAAGACAGATGTATGATATACAGTGATATAAAAAAAATCTTAAGAATATGAATGGCACCTGTTCTTTTACTGTAATGAAATATGCTTCCCAAACTGCCAACCCCCAAGAGATGAAACAAATAAGTCAGATAGACCTACTGAACTGATGAGCTGAAAACCCTGAGATTCAAAAAATAATAAATGTAGGGTCTTTTTTTCTCTTCTTTTTTTTTTTTTTTTAAGATCTTTTGAACCTTTACAGTCATATTTCCATTCCTCTGTGAACTCAAGGAAGGAAGGAGGGAAGAAAGGAAGGAAAATTGATATTTGGAGGATCTGTTACGACAGTCATGATAAACAAAGCTTTAGATCCTTCCTTCCTTCCTTCCTTTCTCCCGCCCGCCCTCCCTTCCCTCCCTCCCTTCCCTGCCTTCTTTCTCTAATTCAAATAAAGCATTAATTCTGTGTTGCTGTTTAAATTTCTGATTCTTCAAAGCCCCCCCAAAATCAACAGTTGCTATAAGAGCAATGTTTAAGGTGCATCAATACCATTGGTCTGTACTATAAAAACACAAGTCATTTAATAGCATTTAACTGAAGGCTGGCAAAAGCATCACTACTGTGTGGGAACTCTGAAGTTACCTGCATGTGTCAGTGTGAGTCAATGTACTTGAAAGAAAAAAAAAAGTAGGAGCATATTTTTATTTGGAAATGACATGTAGAACAAGCTTCACAGTGTCTCTGAATATTTTTAAAGGGAAAGGCATAAAAGATAATGCCCAGGACGACTTGGAGATCCAGCCATGCCCTGCTCAAAGGGCTGCGGGGCTGTTTTGAATCAGTGAATGGTGGCACCTCCCTGCAGGGACCAGGAAACGTGGTGAGAATGAAAGGTCTTTGTCACAGTGAGTAAAACATGCATCCACTTTGGGTGGCTGCCGGGAAATTTTGTTATTTAGCTCGTTTTCCTCCTGCTTTATCATTTGAGCTCATTAGAGCAGCCAGAATTGAACTCAATTTATAAATAAATATTTCTGCCAGTTCAATGATGCAGAAGAAAGCTGGATAAGCACCAGAGATGGTACATTGAGAGTGTGAAGGAGGGTAAAAGAAGGCTCTTTGCAGCTCCCCCATAACATTCCTAATGGTTTGGAGAGGGAACATATGGAAATTTGCTCTTGAATTTTTGGAGGATGTGAAAATCCCCACTAAATTAATGTAAAGGCCTGACCATGACAATAATGGTTATAATACATTTGTTATAAAAATAAATGAAGGGTTTTCTAGGTGACTCAACTTAGAGAAGTCAGGCTTTTTATTTCTTAGGGTTTTTTGTTGGGAATTGGAATGGGGAAAAAATTGTTGGGAAAAAAAGGAATTGTTGGGTGAGAAGCAGCACCCACATTCCTGAGCGGAGTTCAGTGTGCAGTCATGCTGATTAAAATATTCCCATTCTTAGTTAATCTACTCTTTAACATCCTGGCTCTGCCCATTGAAATTCACTGCAGGATTTTTTCCACCCAGTTTATTTCCCAGTATTTTCAATTATTTAGATAGAAACCAAACAAATAAGCAAATAAAACATTGCTTAGTTTCACAAGAAAGTGAAAACCTTCAAAAAGGTTCATGGAGCACAGTCCTTTTTACAAGGAGAATCTTGGGAAATGTTTTGGTAAAAAAGGACACAAGATTTAGGGTTCTTTTGAAGCCTGCATGAGGCACCAGCAGAGCTTTGAAGTCTTTTAAATGCTTCTTTTATATACCATTGGCACACAGTTCAGTTAAAACACTCAGCTAACTTTTAATCAGATATATGAAAAAGCATAGAATCAGCATGTGGATTTCTTTACTAAGGCTTGTTGGCTGTCAGAGTACTGCTGAAAAAAAGGCAGCTCCATTTCAGTGCTTAATGTGCCTTAATAACTGCATGACCACAAACCATTAGGTTCTTCATCTGATAGGTGATTAATTTTCAGGCAGCATATGTTAAGAGAATAAAATATTTCCCCAGACCTCCTCCCCAAAAGGTTCTCACAAAGCAATGTCAATGCTTCGTGTTTACTGACAGAAAAAATGAAAAAACAGAGAGGAAAAGTCAGAAGAACAAGGTTTAAAAAATTATTCCAGCAGAACTAGTTCCAGGCTTTCAGTCAACAGAGGGAATACAAGTATTTTCCTAATTTCTGGAAAGTTCTGTGAAGTGGTTATGAGGAAAAAATATTGCAACTAACTCATTTGTGAGCATGAAATGCATCATTGCTATTCCCTGACTTCTGAAGCTGAGTCATGCAGGTTCATAAAATGACTATAGCTTCTTAAGATTAGAAAAAATTATTTCATCTCCTTTAAAATCAACAAAAGTGCCATTAGGTGGACCCCTCCCACATCCTGTTTTAACCATCCCTGAAGGCAGCTCGGTGCTCAAGCTCCTCTGGGGGGGCTGGTGCTAAGCCTGGGGAGGACAAGGACAGGATGGGAAGATTTTCTGCCCAGACTCTCTAGAGAATTTAGCTGCCAAGTAATAACAGGTCTTCACTGCCCATCTGCAAACTGAGATTTATTCTCCTCCCCTTCCTCAAATCTTAGACATCTTCTGCATTTGCTTGGGTTTTCTCAGGGAGAGCTCAGTGATGACGTGGTTATTTTTCCTCCTGCCAGTTGCCACAGCTGAGCTCCACATCTTGGCAATGATGAGATTTCATAACAAAAGCAATTGTCAGGATTCTTTTAATCTTAGCTCGAACAATTTCACTGAAACTTCTCACTTACTTCATTCCTCCAAAAACTTAATTTATTTTTTTTCTAACTAAACCAGGAAAAAAATTAGTCTAAATAGTTTATCTTGGACAATTTAGGAATGTTTGTGTGTGTGTCCATCTAGAGTGGATCTTCAACATGAAGGTGCTGTCTCCAGTTTGATTGTTTAAAGACAGTTCAACAGGGTTTTCAAGAGTGTCTTATGTCAATGCAAATGCTTGAAAAATTATGTACAACTAAATCTGGCTTTAAAACTTCCTCTTTATTGTGTAAGCTTTCAACATATGAACTTAAATATCAGTCATCTTAAGTCATGCATTTCACCTGTCTCATTAGAGGATTATATGTAACAGCTATAAGAATATAAAGGTTATATAAAATTGTATCCAGTATTTATGTATTATTGTATCCAACACATATGTCCTTTCCATATGGGATGTTCTCACTGTACAGAACATGGTCGGTTCCAAGTATAACTCAACAGAAGCATTCAACCTTTGATTTTAAAACTGCTACATCTCCACTCCAACAGCCCACGCTGAAAGGAAATTCCAGATTGTGGGGGGGAAACGGCTGCCAATCTGAATAAGGAGGAAAATCGTCAGATGGCAGGGAAGTATTTGTACTAGTTGTATTAACAGAAGCAATGGCCTTTACACACTCCAAAACAAGCCATATGGGCCCTGGATCACAGCGACCGTTCGTCAAGCAAAACTCTTGAATCATGTCAAGCGGTGTTCAAACACAGCCATGAGAAACCTGAATGCAAAAAACTCCTCCAAAATACATCTCTGAGAGAGGGAAGATGCACCAAATTTTGAGGTAATTGCTATTTCAATGCTCAAATCCTAGAGCAAAAATGTTTTTGCATAAATTGTGGCCTATCCATTGTCGGGGATGGAAAACAGATGGACTGCAGTTTAGCTTTGCAGTAAGACTCCAAATTCAGTTCTCTGGCTTGATCTTAGAAGAGTTAATGAAAGTTGAATAATATGCACTGGCAGCTCCTAAAAACTTCTGTGGTTTTCTTTCTCTTTTCCTTGGCAGAATGAGACCATTCTGCATTGAATTTGCATATGGCCACCTTTCTCCCTAGAGTAACTCCAGTGATTCATCTGACCATATTTCTGGGGAATATGTGTCCTAAACTTCACAGGCAATCTCCATATTCCTTACAGCTTCTGCAAATGAACCAGAAGGACCTGCAGAAGTGAGCAATGATTTAGTATTTACCTTGTTTACTCATTAAACTAGTGAGAGTGATATTATGCTCCTCCATGACAACACTGATCTTTAACTGAAACAAATTAAACCCATACCATAAATTTTCCTAACGGAGAGTAATACACTGAGTTGTGGATGCTTGTGGCAAGGATATTAATAGAGCACTCAGGGTGAGAAACAGAACATGTTTTAAATAGAATCTAAAAGAGATCAAGAAAGAAAGTATCATCATCTAGGGAGAACAACAACAAAAACCCCAGAGACAAATCAAGCCTGTAACCTTTGGTGGGGGTAGCACGGATAGAGTAAAAAGAGCACTGAATTCTGCTTGGAGAACCTCGAGGAGAGGAGGAGCTCTCGTGTCAGAAATCAGGGCTAATGAAGCCTGCAAACATTTCATTCTGAATTTAAACGGTGATGGGAATTCATCCTGAAGTTTCTGAGAGAGGGGAAACTCTTTGCCAAATAACTCTGAATTCAGCCCATTAAGCGCAAGAGTCTTTTACCTGGTGAACACTCTGCTTCCCTGCCATCCCACTGGGAGCAGGGAAGCTTTCATGGGACACAGATCATGTTTTATATCAATGCTCTGATGTGACAGACTCACTGCTCGGACAGCACCGAGGTACTGAACACACAGGGGAGCCCTGGAGCACAACAGGATTGGAAAAGAACCCAGCAGAGAACAGAAAGTTTTGTAGGAGTCTGTCACTCTTCTTAAAGATGAATGGGCTCAAGACAGAAAGGGGTTTTAGAGCTTCAGGATTATATTTGAAGTCAGTGGGGGTCTACATCCTTTCAAATGTTGCACCCTCAACAGCCCTGCAGGGCCTGCGAAAGGAGCTGTTCCTACGTGCCAAGACACAGAGTAGCCTTTTCTTCTACCATGGAAAAAACCTTGTCCCCATATTGATCTGCCTGTCCTGGCTGTGCTTTGGTGTTGGGTCTCCACCATGGCAATGCAGTCAGAGTTGTGGCTGAAGTGAGCACTGAGGGCTGAGTCCCTCACACACAGAGATTATCCTGCTTGTCTTGTAGGCTCCTGTTTCTCTTCCTAAAGGACATTGTACCAATGAGACAAAAAGCAGTTTGCCTGAATCTTTTCTCCTCCCACTCTTCCCTGCAACAGTTTTCAAGACACATAGCAGGGAGACCAGGATGGTTTAAGGTGAGCTCTTCCCCTTCCCCTGCTGCCTGGCCCTTATACACAGACATCCTGCCTAGAAATGCTTCTGTCCCTCCATTTCCCGACTCCCCAAACGTGACAAATATTTTCTGGTCAGAGGGGTGGTGCATTTTGGTGGTGTGGTCGCAGCACACTGTTCTCTTGGCAGGTGCAGCTCTGGTTGCACCTACCCTGCTCCCAGGGCAGCCCCACTGTCCTGCCCCGCAGGCAGGGAGCCCTGAACCTCTCAGCCATCAGGGACTACTCCAGTTCGTGACTCCCAGGAACATCTCATAAATGTTGCAGCCAAAACCAACTGGGAGCAAAGAAGATAAAGCCTGTGGCTTACAAGGGAGGTCACAGAAAGGTCACGGCCTGGGCTGGTGGAGCCGGGTTATTACAGTGATCTCCACAGCTTCCAACAAACAGAGCAGCTGAGTGCTCCTGAACCTTGGCTCACCTCTGGGAAGTGTGACAGGAAGGGGCTGTGTCTGCAGTGCATTGCTGGCATATGGCTTCATGCACTGCACTGGAAGGGTTAGTTTGGGTTCTCAGCTTTAGAGGTGCAGGGGGAGTCTAGTGCTCTTTTATTAGCATGACTCCATACTGACCTCCGTGCTAAAAAAAGCAGGGACTTTCATTTCATCTCATAATCCACCAAGGGCAAATAAACAGTCGGAAATTCTAGTCTTTCTTTTCCCCCAACTCTCATTAAAACTCCAGCCTCAGTTATTATCATGCAGACACTCTGCACTAGTTTTTTATTGCAGTCAAGTACAGATGCCCTTTTTATTTTGAAGCAGACTTAATAGCAAAGCTTTTTTGCTAAAGTTTCTGATTATCTGCTATGGCTGAGAGCACTTTACCAGCAATAGTCTCCTTGGAATATTCAGGGTTATGCATAGCTTTTAATTCTTTAAAGAGTTTGGCAATAAATAGCTTGTGTATCCTATGATCTCATTTGAAAAGCAGCCAACAGATTTCTGAATGTGCTTGTCCACTTCTCCCATCACCAAGATGCTGGTCCAGCATCAGGAAGGTGAAGCTGGTGATTCAAAAGCTGTGTTAGTATTGGGGAGCTTTATAATGCACCACTGGGCACAGCACAAACCCCGTGGGCACATTCTCAGTGCTGCTGTGGCTGTGTGTCCTGCAGGGTTTCTGCTGGACTTGCTGCTCTGCGTTTGGAGCAACTTCAGTCTTGCAGGCGGGACGGGAAATGGAGAAGGGCGTAGCAAGACAGAAAAACAGCTTCTGTTTTTTATCTACATGCTGGAAGTGTTCAAGGTAGGTTGGATGGAGCTCTGAGCAACCTGGTCCAGTGGAAGGTGTCCCTCCCTATGGCAGAGGGTGGGACTGGATGAGCTTTAAAAGTCCCGTCCAGCCCAAATCACCTTATGATTCTGTGATACAGTGGCTAAATAGTACGTGCTGACCTTGCTGGTGATTCATGGTGTCTCTCAATAAAATGAATTCATGCTGTTTTCTTCTTTCTTTTCAAAGATATTGCTAAGCAACTCCTATGTCTTTATTTATTTTTCTATTTTTTTCATCCTTGTGCATCCTTGTTGCATATTGTTACTTACATGAATGGAACAGTCTGTTCTTTTTGAGGGGTCATGACAAGGCAATAGCCCTTTTTAGCAATTCTAAGTGAGGCACTGAGGTGTTATTGGGGGAATTTTTCTCCATGGGAGGAATCATACCTGATACCATGCACTTCAGAGCAGTCTGCAGTTCAGTGGCAGGGTGTGTAGGCACATGGAGCGTTCATGTTCCTTCACTGAATGATGTTTAAACACACTGCAACGTAGCTGCTTCCAGGAGGGTGGGAGCACTTGGATTCCAGCAGTGTTACCTCATTAGACTCACTATTATGAGTGCTGCCATTTATTCACAGTAGTAAACATTGTGCTAAATAGTGTACACAGGATCTAGACTTTAGAAAATGATACAATTATGAGAACTAAACAATCTTGAGGGAGTGTGTTTAGTGAAAAGTGTTTGCCGGAGCTCTGTGTGAAGCTGCAGAAATGGGCAGTTCTTGGTGTTGTCAGAAGCCTTCCCGAACACTTTTTTCCCCAGATAAAATTCCAAAAGAAATTAAATGTGTGAGATTAAATATGATTCATTAGAGAACAAACCTGCAGAACCCAGGGCAGTCAGCCATTCTGTCTGATCTCCTCTGGGGCTGTTAAGACGGGGATAGATGGCTGGGAGAGGACAGCTTTTGAAGTGTAGATTTCAGCTAAATCAATGGAAAAGGTATGTCAAATTTCTTCTCATTTCCAAGAGCCTCTGCCAGCCCCCACAAACAGCTGCTCTTTCATTCCCCATTGTACCATGCTGGAGTCCCATAACATGAGAGAGAATCCTGTTCTGTGAGTTTTTATAGTTTACCACATCCAACTTTCCATTTTAGAAAGTGAAGAATGTAAACAACAGTTTTGCTTCAATGTCTGGGTAATGTGCAGCAGCTCCATAATCAATAACAGAAAATGTTACTGAAAGACCCAATAGACCTCAAGGAGATAATGTGAATCGGCCATTAACAGTAAGTCATTATAGAACTTATTAAGTGAAGCCTTGGGACTGTCATAGAGCCTAAAGGTTGACATAAATTTTTCATACACATTGAACTTTGCTAAATGTGCTTGCATTTGATTAATGATGACTTTCTTCAGTGCTCTAATAAGAAGAAGGAAAATATGAGCTGGGGCTGCAGCAGGGAGAAAAGGCTCCTGGGAGGAAGGGCAGTGTTGGCAGCAGGGGAGCAACGGGGCTTTCTAGAGACGCCCTGCCAAGTACGAGGGAGTTTATTACTCCCTGAAAAATTGCTCCTCACCACCCAGGGAGAGGGCACTGAGCACAGCATGTGGACAGGGAAAGCCAATTTTGTAGCTGTGGAAGTGAAACCATCGTAGCTTCCAAACACCAACAGAACATTCTGCCCCGAGTCCCTTTAAACCCTCTGAATATCACAAAGAAAAACCGAAAAATCCACCCCCAGCCCCCTTCAGCCTCCACATGTCAGAAAGAACAATACAGAAGTGCTTCGTACTTAACATGGGACAGGAGTGGTGTGTCTGCAAGCCCTGCTGGTGATGGAGCTGGAGGAAATTTGCCTTGGCAGCCAAGGCAGTGAGTCATGGACTCATGGAATGATTTAGGATAGAAAAGAAGACAACAACAGCAAAATAAAACCTCCACTTGCAGTAAGGCCTGAGGAACAGCATATGGATTTGTTCAATTAAAATAAACATGTTTTTCCCTTGTTTGAAATTAAAAAAAAAAAAAAAGGGAAAGCAATCAGTAACCTCAGTCCAAAGCAGTCACAAAGTCTAAGCCTCTTTCACTAACCACCAAAAATGCAAGGAATGTCTTAGAATTAGCTAAGGGATAGCTTAAAAAAAACTACAGAGTAAGGGTTTTTTTCCTCTTTGTAGTTTTTAAAGCTGCTGAACTTCAAACTTTTAAGCTTTAGTTTTGATTTATTTTAAAAGAGCACCCCTGTAATCAAGAGTCTGACAAACAGCCCCAGACAAGAGGACTCAAAATCTTCTCCTAGACTTAGACAGATGAGTAATTAGATATTGGTCCTGATTTTACAAGCATAAAAGGAAAAAGAAATGCGGACAAGAGATGTGTCTATTCCTTCTCACCTCCTGGCAGGATGGGGTAGTAGCCAATTATTCCCATCACCATTATAAATTTGTCCCTCCAAAGCAGATTTCCCCCCCAGCCATGGCTGGTGTTTCACCTGTCGGTGTTCTTGATGCAGTTATGAGCTGCTGCAAATGGACTAATCAAGCATAAAAATGAAAAAAATTCTATCAGGTTTTGAGTTTGGTAGTTAGAGAGCGCACAAGGACTTTGAAAACCCCAGGTTCAATTCACTGCTTGGGTTAATATTTAGTTATTTACAGAACACAAAATTGGCTTCACCCAAAAGTCTGAAAGACTCTTGAGAAGGACTTTTTTCTGGTCCTGGAAAGAAGTCTGAATGTCACACACAGTCCAAGCAAATCTTTCCCTCTTTGTGTTCTGTGTTTTCTTTCCACATGAAACATGAAATACTCCACATCCTCTGCAGAAACCCCCACGTGGGGAAGCAGTTGCCTCTGCCATGTAAAACCCTCCTCCTCTAGCAGATTGGAGGTCTGGGACCTCAGCAAAGTCCACTGTGGACACACATGAAGTTACTGTGTCATACACGGCAAATGCCTGGGAGTGACGGGGCAGCTTCTGCCCCTCCTCTGCTGTGGCAAGACCAGAGACCTAATTTTGGAAGTGGGGTTTGCAGTTAATTAAGGGAGGGAGTGAAAAACCACAGAGCTCAAGTTGGTGAGCAGGCAAGGCCCAGGACTTTGTGCAGAAACACAAGAAACCATTTTTCAAATGACTATGAATCTGTAAATTGGACTTGGCTAATTGTAGCCAGCCCAGCTCGGTCAGATTGGAATGATGCAAATTTGAAAGTATCAAATGCAGAGGTCAGTGATATTAACTAATGGAAACCTTGTGCACTAACATGCTGGGCATGGACCTGGGTCAAACTGGTTGAGCCCCAGTCTCAGCCCAAATGAATGAAAACAAGAACAGAAGTCCAGAGACCTGCAGCTGATTCACTCTGACAACTTCACTCATTCCCTTTCCCAAGTCATTCCTTTTTCTTCTCTTTTTGCTTTAATTTTATTTTTAAATATAGAGTGTGACTCTGGTGACAATTGTTCAGCTTTACAATAGCTCAGCATTTAAATCAGTGGCCAAAGGGGAAACCTACACCGGGCCTATGTAGATATTTGTTTACAGACCCTTTCTGCTGCAGTCTGGCTGGGGAAAGGAACATGACAGCGCTCGTGGGTTTGTGCACAGTAGAAGGCGAAGTGCAATCCTCTTTATTAAGGTAGCACACCAGCTTATACAAGGTCGGGTGTGGAAGGTGCTAGAAAATTAGGAGGGGTATGGGATTGACAACAGGGGCTAGCTAATGGGAAGAACAGGAGGGAACATGACATTAACAGGGGCCAATCATAGGA
>JAWMRA010000020.1:413473-424155 GCA_035584735.1 Pseudotriccus pelzelni
TCCCTGGAAGTGTCCAAGGCCAGGTTGGACGGGGCTTGGAGCAACCTGGGCTGGTGGAAGGTGTCCCTGCCCATGGCGGGGGGTGGGACTAGATGAGCTTTAAGGTCGCTTCCAACCCAAACCACTCTGTTGTTTTATGATTAAAGGCCAATGTGCATTAGTCTCATGTAAAATGTTTTGCTTAAATGATAATTTCTGGCACAGGAAAAGATTTTCCTGCTGTATATATTACTGGTAAATCTCATTTTTCCCAATGTGTGATTTTAAAACAGACCACCAGCAACTAACTCCCTGTGGGCCCTTCTGCACCACTGAGTCCCTCTTCTTGCTTAAACATATTCCAGGTCTCACTGGAACCAACAGCAAATAACCCTCATCTGAGTGCAAATTGATATGAAGTCCTCTGTGTCATCCACAAAACATAATTAGTCTTATGAGACAAAAGTATTTAGTCCAGGAAAAGATATTTTTCATATTTAACGATACTTGCAAAAAAAATTCTCTTAGTTATTCCTCTGAAGAAGAAGAGCCCCACACTCCTCCAGTTCATGTTCTGCTGTTCTGCACAGGAGCACGAGGCAATGGAAGGGATTAGAGCCTGAGGTTTCAGTTCTGCAGAGTTAAGTATACATAGAACTTTATATATGGTGTGCAAACAGCCAAGACTCCAGAGGTGTCCTACTACAGAGGGATTCTAGGTCATGGCAAGATTTGTATGTACCAAATACAGAAATAAAATCTTTACAGAACTGCGAATTTCCATCTCTACAATAGAAGTTGCCTTAAAAATGCTAAGTAAGTTTTGTAGAATCCTATTCTGAGTCTGTAGAATCCTATAAAAGGAAATCTTAATCCTTTGCAATTTTAAATTATGTTTTATAGCACTGTATTGGATTACTGAGATGTTTAAAGCCAATAATCCCCAGCTGCTTCAAAGAACAGTTTTTGAAACGTAGCCACGTTTTCCTGGAGCAGCTTTGGGACTCAGTATTACGAAACCACAGACAAACCCAGAAAATGATGGCTCTTTGAAAACAGAAGTCATTGTGCAGGGAAGAGGAAGAAAAATAACCTCCTGAATAGTATGATGTGATACATCTGTCAGTATCCACCTCTGAATCCATCATGGAAGGAAAGCACTTTCACCAAGCTTTGATTTACTTTGTACTCGTTCGAGAAGAGTGAGATTGCCACTGGTGTACCTCATGCAAAGCAGGAGGGAGCAGGAAGACAACTTAGTATATTATGAAGTGAATGACACAGAAATAAGCCTGAGAGAGTGATATTAAAAGGCTTGGGAAATAAAAAATGGCTGTAAACAGAGTTTTACATTTACTTGCTGCCCTAGGGAGATCCACTTAAGATAAATGTGACAGCGGCTGACTGGTTTTAAGCATAAACTCTACAGCAAAACAACCAGCATAAGGAAGGTAGTCTTATTAAGGAACATGGTGATTGATAGAGTTATTCAAGTAATGACTAAGCTCTTGGTAGAGTTTATTTTAAATAGTAATTGTGTTCTTGTGCATCTTGGACAAACTGGAATTCTCCTAATTTCCTGTGTATGCCAAGGCCAATACATCTCCAGCCTAGTCCATCCTCATTTCAATACAGTTTGATAGAAGTGGCCGTAAATGACACCCCAAGGAGGAAACAAATGATAACTAAAGTGAACTTACTCCCAGCTACTAATGCTGTACTTACATGCTAAGCCAACCTTGAATATTTTTTTCCTTAAGAATGTGTAAGTATGAATGTCTAAATAACACTTGTGCTGTGACTGATGGGCCTTTTGGTTTATGCCAGAAATGAGGCAGAAAGTCAGGATTAAACCATCAAAAACAAACGACTGCAGGCAGGTCTATTCAGCTAGCAAACCAAGCCAGGAAGAATTGCACCAAGCAATCCATTTCTGTGCTGATCTCTAATCTCTTGCTGAAGGGCTGACAGTCTCCACACAATCAGAAATCTAAAGTCAGTCTCTGGTATTGCACTTACAGCTTCATTTCTAGAGGCAGCTTCGGCAGTGCTGCTGGAATGCCAGACGATTAAAGCATCCCGTGTGGTCTTTATATGACTGATGTGCTCCTCTACGAGATTTTTCTACTTTGGATAAAATTCTCCAAGACTCCTCCATCCCCTGGTGCCCTTCAATTTGGTCTCCCTCAATTAGGAAAGTTCCTGATAAAACACTTCCCCAATGGAAGGATGTGGAAACCTCCTCATCAGCACCTTGTTTAAGTCTAGCAACCATGATGACTCCCTATTTAGAGGCTCAAATTATGTTCTCTGGAACATTTATCTTTATAAAACCTGACAAGTTAGTGAACTGCTACGAGTCCCTTTTACAAATACATTTGCTAAAGAGAGAAAGGTGAGAGCTAAATTACTCATCAAAAAGCCTTCTCCTTTTCTCAGCTTTCTCGGAACTGCAAAAGGAAGAGCTCAGATCTTTCAGTCATGCCCATGAAGGTTCCCTTTTTGATAATTTGCTTAACTATTCTAGTTTAGTGCAAATTTCTTCCATAAAGCCACTTTGAGATTTCTGAATGAAAAACTAAATCAATAATTAATTTTTGCCTAGGCAGAGATTGTCTGTAAAGAGGCCTATTTTGGCTTGACAGCACGAGATAATAACCCCAGAATATTCCAACACATTCCTAAAACAGCCTCAATAGCACTAGTAACAGAGACCATCACTGTTTAAATACCTGAGGGGAGGCTCCACCTGAAAAGACCAAACCTGCAGATTTATATTATTGTTTGCAAACCATTAAATCACAAGATTATAATTCAAACAATAATTGCATAAGTATCTTCTGAGATATCTTGTTGTAATTAGTCACCATAGAATATTTCCATTTAACCTAAAAAACAAATACACAAACACAAAGAAAACACCACCTCCATTCCCACAACTTTACCTTTGGCTTCCTGACCTGCTCTGAGCACAAATCAGAGGAATTATCTGTATTTTCAGTGTTCGAAAGCTGTATGGACTAAGACATAATTCCCAACATTATGTTACAAAACTAAAAATGCAGCAAGAGGTGTTAAAGTGATACAATTAGATGCTAAGCATAGCACAAAGACAGGCCCGCGTCAGCTTGCAATTAAAATTTGCTTTTCATTCAAATGATACATTTTTTAAAAGGGCAAATTATTCAGGACATCTTTCATGAGCAAAACTCGCTTTGAGTTAAAGCTGTTCATCACATATTTCTAGCTGATCATATGAACACTAACACATCCTATGGCTTGGCACTGTTTCTGACCTGTAATCACTGAGGATTGCAACAAAACATTTCATTTCTATTCTTCTGACAGAGCCATTAACAACAAAAGTTTTAAGGCAGGGCCTTGCTACAGTCGGAAGGATGTTTGTTATCAGGCTATCATGCTGAAAAGGCAAAATTTAAATACCTTGAACGTGGTCTTGCATAAAAGTTTCAGAAAGTGATGTTCCACAGTGAGCTGGTCATGGAAAATTGGCCCAAAATGTATGTTTTTAAATTAGACTAGTATTATTCATAGCTGAAGCTGTGAATCAACTATAATTAGCTGCATTTTGGAAGAGCATTACATGTCTGGAGGATATAAATACCTTTTGCCACCATTTCTTTGATGGCAAGGGCAAGTCTTAACCTTAAGAGGTGCAATAATCAGGTCTTGTGAGATATATCTGCATCCTAGATCACCAACTAGAGCTCTTCATTTCAGATCCCCACTGCCTTTTTTAACCAACAAGACAGTTATGAAAGTACTTGAGTGTGAATGAATGTGTGTCCAGTCAGGTACAGCTTGAACTTCCAAACCAATAACAGTTTTCTCCCTAATGAAGACCAGGGAAGTGTTACTTCAAAATGAGCTTGTGAAAAAGAAAGAGGAAAACAACCCCACATTTGGTAGAATGGCTGCACTGAGAAAGTTGCAATTTTTGATTGAATGATGTTAAAATGAGACAAGTAGAGGGGAAACGAATTTATATTCATAGCAGAAAAATAGATCCAAACCCCAATGATGACCTCTCCCCCATATATGTACAGACACACACATACACATATATAAAACACTGAAAGCTCCATTCAAAAGAACAGGATTAGGCATTTTTTCCCACATTAAATATGCTCTTGCATTCAGCATATTTTCTACCAAAATGTTCTTTTCAAAATGTTGCCAGGGTGATATCACTATTTCAATCCAACCAATTTCCTTTGAAGTCTCCCACAACAGTAATTAAATAAATTGCTCTTGGAGTAATTATGTTTTTTTTCTGGAAAAGGAACTATTAGGTTAAAGAGAGATGAGAGAGTCTGTCACCAAACATAATCTTTCTAAATGTACTGGTACTTTTTACATTTATTGGAAGGATGAAATACTTAGAATCTGTGGACCTTTGTAGTTTTTTAAAAGGAAATGTTGACTTCACACCTGAAATAAGAAACAAACTGAAATGACTGCTGACAGTCCAGGGAGTGCATAGAGAAGGAAAATTGAAGCTGTGTCAATAACAGGCTTTTAAAGACTGTGTATTAAGCCCAGGAGAGCCGGTGTGAGCTAGAAGCCCAAATTACAATGTTAGAAGCAAGTGGCTGGTGGACAAGATGAAGGTTACTGAAAGCCCAAGACTAATGATCAAGTGTATTGTATAAAATGGAGCTCTCCATAAATACAGTGTGTTTGCAGGAGCACGAGGCTTTGGAGACTGGTTACTAGAGCTGAGAAGGGTCTATGTGTGGCAATGCATCAGATCAAATGTCTCCCATCTCTGTTGGTGAATTTTATCACCCCTGATGGAGGGAAAGAAGGCTTTCATAGTTCCAAGTCATTGCCAAAAATGTAACTTTATGTTTCATCTGTACTTTCCCTCTTGTTTCCAAGTCAGGCTAAAATTGTTAGTTGCAGTGTGTTGAGTGTCCTACGAGTTTTGTCCAGGTTTTTTTCCCAGATTAAATTGTTTTAACTTTGCTAAGGACTCCCCTATTATTTGTGGAAATTTCACATATACCTGATAAGCAACCTGCAGCACCCACTGGGTTAACCTTCAGAACAGGCTGAGCAAACCCTCTGCCCTGTTCTCTAGTGAACTCTGGCATCTCAGACTTCCCAGGATTTAAGTACTGACACTTACTGGTTTTGTTCACATCACAAGGAATCTGAAGTTGTTAATTTAAAAGCATTTTCATTCAGCAGGTGTGTATCTTTGTGTATGATGCCATCCTCCTTCTCCTCTAAATCTCTTTGGTAAATAAGAAGAAGTTGCATAAGAGTAACCCATATGGATTAGGATCTGAATTTCTTTATGGAGCCTTCGCAGTGTCACATCCAAGGGTAGTGATATAGTGCTTGTCTACAAAGCTAACCCTCTCTTTTCTCACCATTTTGATGACCCAAAGACAGGGGGTTTCAACTCCAAAACTTACAAGAGTGAGCAAAAGGACAATAAAAAACAGCTTCCTGGAAATCCAGTGGTCAGAGAGAATAAAGCACCAGACGGGCACCAGCTGGAGAAACTGGATCTGGGGATTCATCCAAGAACAGAGAACATCTTTCTGAACAGATAGACGTATTTCTTGTTCCAATGCAATGGTTGACAGGGTAAACATTGCTATAAAAAACTTAACATGATCTTTAGTTTTTAAAACCCTTCGTGCAAATTTTGTGAACCCCTTCTGGCTTAAGCTTCAGTAAGTGAGCTTAGAATTAGAGCCAAGGAATGATGAATATTTATTATAAGCAGGAAGAATCATTATAAAGGTCACACACAGCCACTTGTATTGTGTTTGTAAGCATAGCTTTAACTGAATCCAGCTATAATACCTGACAGAAATTATTATGTAAGAATAAGATTACTAAAATGAATGTTTACTAAGTGCCTATTTCATCATGGGGTTTAAATAAATACTGTAAAAAATAATTTTCCATGTGTTAATATGAACTTGTTAAAATTTCAGAGCCTTGTAAGCCCACAGAATGGTGTTCCCATTGCCTGTGACATGCCAAGGGCCATGTGTGAGGCTGCCAGCACAGGCAGCAGGACCCATTTGGACCTTTACGCATCATCAGGACTCGTTTTGGCCTGCCTGGGCCTTGGTTTTGGTTAACTTATTTGGCTGTAACAGGCTCTCTAAGGACCAGGTGGCTTTTGGATAACACAAGGAACAAAGGGCAATGTTCAGTGTACAGAAAATACAACTTTCACAGCAAACCAGGATGTAGTGTGGAGCTACAGAGCAAGCAGGGCTGTGGAGCATGTTAGGAAACATAAAAATGGTGCTGGGTGGACGAAGAAGGATCCATCCCTCTCTTGCTCTGGAACACAAGGACCCTCCATCCCCATCCCCACTTCAAGACATCTGCCTGAGAGGCAGCTGATGGTGAGTGTGACACAGAGAAAGGGAAGGTTGTTGTGGGCATCACTGTTAACGGTATGTAACTTGTATAAAAGCTCAACATAGTTGAACTAATAATTCTTTGATTAACTGTTAAGACTTTAGGTTAAAAGCACATGCTTAGCTTTTAACTTCTGTTCCTTTAGCCTAAATGACCTTGACAAGCTGTAGCGTAATAAACTGATAGAGGCTTCAAGCAACCTGGTCAGAAAGCTCAGGCAAAGCAGTTCAGCAGCACAAAGGACAGCACGTCAGCCACGTGTGAGCTTTGGTTAAAGAACACAGAGTGTGCTGAAAGGAGAGAACATCACATGGGGAATAGAAGGAACCTGGATAATGACTGGGCCAACAGAACACCAGCTTCTGCTTAGGAGAGTAGTTTAGACAATTATCAAAAAAGCCATTACCATTCTATTCTTTGCTGGGAAGTTTTCCTACTTAAACAGTTAATTGATCTTTTTATTTGCTAAATATAAAGCAAATCAAATCACCACAGGCCTACAAGGGGAAAAGCAGCCATTCCATTTCTTGAATACACAGCCATTGTGTTATTCTGTTGATCCTGTGAGCAGCAGAGCAGCAGCAACCAGTGGGTCACTGGATTTCCTGTGAGACAGCACAACACAGTCTTTGTTGAGCTTTCCCTGGAGTGAGTCATTGTGACTCACTGAAAGGCTGTTCCCTGTGCTGGGGCTGTTCTCTCCTGGGTCTGGTACCCGACAGAGAGGGGGAGAGGACACAAGTGGTACCTTTGGACTCGTAAACACAACACTGCAGTGAAGTCTGCAGTTAGT
Organism: Pseudotriccus pelzelni; assembly: GCA_035584735.1. NCBI lineage: Eukaryota > Metazoa > Chordata > Aves > Passeriformes > Tyrannidae > Pseudotriccus > Pseudotriccus pelzelni. The sequence goes on from JAWMRA010000020.1 coordinate 420,660, forward strand.
CCCCAGCCTTGGAGTGAACAGCTCATTAGTGAGGGCTAAATGTTTGTGTGAACACATTCCCTGGAAAAATAGAGAGAAATACCCTCTCTCCAACATGCTGCAGCTCACACATGTTGCCTGAAGTGCCAGCATGAAAACAGCTCCGGAGGTCAAGGAGAGTCTTTTGGTTGGTTGGTTATTTTTGCTTCAGTGCAGCCTCAGTTCACAAAATATAGCTTAGAGCATGAAACCAAGCCAAGAGAGCCAGGAGGCCTCTCTGAGTGACCAGACTTTAGAGATTACATAATCTGCTTTTCTATTTTGGAGGGAGAGAAGGGAGAATTGGAGGCCAAATGCCCAAGTTCTCTTCTAAAAGGAGGTATAAACCTGTAAAAGTACAAGGGGATCAGATCCCAGAACCACGAATTTTCAGTATTTTAGGCTGCTGTTTCTAAAAGAAGACTGTGTTCATAAATAGAATCAGAAAATACCCTGCAGGGTCAGTCCTGCATTTGATTCCAAAAGTTATACTGGCTCAGAGTTCCCCTTTTCTGGCCTCTCCTGTTATCCCATTGAATTCATTAGACAGTTGTGGCTACTGGCCAAAAGAAACAGTTAATGCATCCCAGAGCCCATATTCTTTGAAATATCTTCTGAGACAGGAATTTATAGCATTGCTATAACAAAACTCAGATTTCGACATTAAAGTGTAAGTCTGTGTGCTTGCCACACATACCAGAATTATACAGGAAATTTGAATCATGAAACCCTGAGGAAATTTGGAAAATATGCAGCAACATCTAGAAAGAGGCCATTAGAACATGGTTACACCTTTAAGAACAGCCTTAAGCAAGACATAAATCACATGTGGTATTACACAGGTAGCAGAGACAGACCTAGAAGAACTGCCACTGAATCACAAATACTTTGGCTTTGGCACACTGAGTACAGCAAATGTAGCCTGGTCTAGAGCAGTTACTGCCTTAGATAAGAAAAGATAGAACTTAGTCCTGACTGCATCCTCACTTTGCCCCTCCATGCCTTGCACTGCCCTGAGAAGGTTAGTTTTTTACTTTGATGTAGCTGTTTAGTGCATTCTATTCTGTTCTGTTCTGTTTATTACTATGCATTCAATGATTATCCAATACGTGCTTTATATCCCAAAGAGTACATATTAATCTTCTGCAGGAGTTACAAGTATTGCTTTTATAGACAAGAAACTGTACAGTTTTTCTCCTGTAAAGGAACAGAGGTAGTGACTTCACCCAAAACCTTGAAACAAACCTTCATTTATGAGACAAGGGAACCATTTTTATTCCACTACAGGAATTCAGTGGGCTGCCACAGACCAGTCATAATCTGTTATTGTTTCCCTACAACCTTGGACTATTAATTTTTCTTTTTAATGAACTGTCCAGTCTAGTTTAGCTATGAGAACTATGATGGAGCTGCAATAGAAATGGTTTATGTCATGCCTTTGTCAAAAGGCTTTCCCCTAGAGCAGTAGAATGTAATTGAAAAGCCATTTTAAAATACAGTAACTGAGTGGTTGCAAATGCAGGTTGTCAGGAATAGAAGGGGGAAAATCATTGCATTATATTAGATTTTACCAATCACAACTTGTGTGACTTTATTAGTGTTTATACAGATGAGTAGAGTCACATAAACTGCATATGTAGCATGGTTATATCTCCAAGTATTCCTGAAAGATACTGAAGCAATTTTCAAGAAGTTTTTCTTCCACTCTGACTATGAGTGCACGAATTGGCTTGGTTAAATACCTCAAAAGAATTAAATACACTACATTTTGATTTATTTAATAGCATGCAGAATAGGCCCACTTTTGAAACAGTAAACTAACATTTGAGTAGAATTCAAGACATTTTTTGTTGCATATGAAACCTGAATGGCTGAGTACACAGCAACCAATTTTTATATGTAATATAAATGTGCAAGACAGATTATTTACTTTTCTCTTGTGTTTATTTTTTCTAGCCCTGGATGTGTGTATTTTTTTCATGGAAACCCTACGGTGAATGTTTTAAACATGCTATTATTACTCTCATCATCATCATTATCGAAGCCCAAAGTGAGCAATTATACAGAGGATTTATAGTTTAGGTTGGCAGGTTTTCTTTACAATTTCTGATCAAAATTGTTTCTGGAAGACTTGGATTTAACTTTTGGTTCACACTTCTCACCTTTAAAGTAATTACGGGCATTTTGTTTGAAATTAATTGTATCACAACACAGATTTCTCAAGGTTATTTTGACTCGCAAGTGATTGGAGTTCTGGCAAGTTTTTTAGTCAATGTATCAACTTTTTAATGCTCCAGAGCAGAGCACACCCAGCCCAAACAGGGCTGGGATTTCCCAGAAAGCTGGGAAAATGCAGTGATGAGTGTTTGTTGACTCAGTGGTTTCAGAATTTGAGCTGGAACAAACCTTTTGCCACCAAGACCTGAATTTCAGTTCAGGTACAAGTTAATTGCTTCCAAAAACAAATTACACATTTCAACCAAGTCAAGGTTCTTTCAAAGCAATAGTACTTCACAGAAATAATTTCTACTAAAAGCAGATAGGAAAATGTAAAATGTCCATGTTAGGAGGTATTGAGACCAGAAGAGACAGGACTGTGAACATATTTCCCGCTTGATGTCTTTTAAGTCTATGTAATTTATAACAAAATAATCATTCCTCTTTGGTATCTGTTTGACCAGGATATCTGTCTTATAATTACTCTAACAATATTTCCAAAGGTCTTTTAGCTCAAGCAAGTCTTGAAGAGCACCAAAAAGCAAAAGTAATAACTTCAGACTGCATCTTGTCACACACTGAAAAATGAGACTGTCTTACTCTTAACAGTTCACTCTCAGGCCTTTCTTTAAGAACCACTTAAGGATTCAATTTACTTTGGAGTGTCATCTTACTAAAATCAAAGCTTTTGCCTTCATATATGAGCCTATTTCATTGAAATTAGTAATATCCATCCTAAAAAGCATGTAATAAGCTGATCCTGCAGGTACATGAGGTGTCTGCTCTGTGCTGAGTGGAAATCAACCCTCTTTCCACATGGCCTTTGTGCAGAAACAAAACTATACAGCAGTTTCTTCCAAAATCTGCACTGTATGCCAGGAATACCATGGTTTTCCTACCATAGCCTTTCCATTAAAAACAAATAATAAAAAGGATGTTAGATAAGAAAAAGGTAAAGTATACATCATACAACACTAATTTTTATGGCCAGCAGATGAACTTCGGTTTTTCTTCCTATATAGTGAACTCATCACAGCCTTCAAGAACCTGAAAGGGCTACAAGGAAGCTGGAGAGGGACTGTTCATCAGGAATCGCAGTGACAGGACAAGGGGCAATGGCTTCACTCTGACACAGAGAAATTCAGGGGAGATATATGGAAAAAATTCCTCCCTGGGAGGGTGGGGAGGCCCTGGTACAGGTTGCCCAGAGAAGCTGTGGCTGCCCCTGGATCCCTGGAAGTGTCCAAGGCCAGGTTGGACA
>JAWMRA010000020.1:424590-436098 GCA_035584735.1 Pseudotriccus pelzelni
GAAGTGTCCAAGGCCAGGTTGGACGGGGCTTGGAGCAACCCGGGCTAGTGGAAGGTGTCCCTGCCCATGGCAGGGGGAGGAATTGGATGTGCTTTGAGGTCCCCTGCAGCCCAAACCATCTGATGCTTCTATGAGACTGTTCTTTTTTGGGGGCCCTGCAGACCCTTCATTCATAGAGATTGCTTTCAGAATCACATAATTGAAGGGAAATGTATCTCGTGTTGCCTACTCCCAGTCCCTCTTTAACTTCCATATAAAAAATCCAAGCAGTACGGGAAGGAAATCTCTAGTCAGGATATACCCGCTTCCTGAGGCTACTGGCCTGTGTTCCAGCTCCCAGAGAGCTCAGCGGGGCTTGCTGTCTGTCCTGCTGCTCCTTGTCCCACAAACAATAGCTAAACATGAATATTTTACTTTCACAACTCTTTGATTATCCAGATACTGTAACAGGAAATTTGCATTCCTGAACAGGCACAGCTGGAAGTAATTTAAGAAAGATCCTTCAAAAGAAGGGAAGAGAATTTAGGAAGCATATGGATGCACAGGTTTACCTGATAATCAACAAAAGGAGCTCTTGTTCCTCCTCTTTTGCAGGGAGACACTTGACACCAAAAGCAGAGGGAACCAAAGCAGGAAGCTTTCTTTCAGAAATTATTTACTTTAAGTCTGATACATAAAAAAGTCTATGAGAAAAGACATAACAGGTTTGCAGATAAGGCATGAAAAAAACTGGAGTAGGGACCCAAATTGTTAAATTCACTCATCTCCTACACTAGTGACAGGGATGGGCCTTCATGTTTTCCTTTAAGCTTATCCCTTACAATTCTTTAATTTGTAAAAATTTAGTTTAGTTGGAAGTTTAGCTCTGAGGTAGAGGCCTGAGAAAGAGGCCTGAATTAAACTATGAACTGAGACACAAGGAAAGACCAAAAGAGGCAACCTGAAACAGCAGTGAGAAAATTCATGTCACTGTGCATGGAGCAGAGACCCAGAGAAACTGAATGCAGAACTAATTTCGGGTATTTTTGCTATGTCTTCCTGATACCCATAAATGAATTTGAAACTTAGTCAGGAAGCCTTCAAACCACACCCTCTTTAGAAGCTTTCTCTTGAAAAGCTGTATCTGAACAAGAGCTGAGCCTTTGTGTTCAGACAGGATAAGAATCTCACATGCTGAGCCAAGGAGCTGAACTAAGCTGGCTGCTCTCGGTGTCACTGTCCTATTCATCCTGATTGCTGCCGTTTACCTTAAGGAGGCCGAGGATACCATAAACACACCCCCGTAGAGCTGCTCACAAAGATGTTTGAGTGTATGGCCCATTCGGCTGCCGGGAATAAGATTACTGTCATTCGAGGACGTTTCCACAGAAATGAAGCATCCCTCAAGCAGGACATGAGTGCATTGAACGCAAAACCTGTGAGTCAGCTACACAGACACTTTTAACAACCTGGCTTTGCACTTCTTATCCTCGACAATTCAGATGTGATCATGTCTTTGATCCCGTAAAAATGGTAGTGTTTCTATATTTATTATCTACTTCACTTAATCTGTTTCTGTGTTAATTAAAAAAAAACAAACAAACACGGGCACTCCTATAAGTGGGCAATTCTCACCTCTGTGGAATCACAGTAGTAGCACAAATGAGGATTAGCACACTGAGGATTTGAAAAATGAAAAAGTATCAGAGCAGCAGATACAACTATTTTTAAGACTAGTTTCCTGTACTGCTCTATTTCCACACTTTCCACCTTCTCTGAAGCTGTCACCCACTACATTCTTTTCCTAACACAAGTCTGAGCAGTTATATTAAGCTCAGTGATATTGCACAAAATATCAGAGAAATAAACCAAATATGGAATTAATCCCACTAGAATAAGAAAAGTATTAATCTCATTGACTGATAAATTCAAGCTGTAAATCTAAATATTAGAAAAATTCTGACATTTCTGTTCTTCAGTGCTCTAAACAAGAAATTAAACAAACACAATCCAAAAACCGCACCTTCTCCAACTGTGCTTCACAGACACAGAAGGATGGGCAGCATCCTGCAGCATCAGCTCTCCTGAGTGGCACAAAGAGCATGGAATAAAACCTCTGAGGCAGGAGGAACCTGGCTGACGTCACACACTGAGTGAGGATCAGGTTCCCTCTCTCACACAAAGATTGCAGAAACAAGACAGCCGTGGATAGATATCTGACCTCCCTCAGAAGATCATTGGGTTGGACGCAGGGCTTACCTTCACCCACTGGAAACTTGTTGCCAATTGATGCAGCATATTCCACACATTTGAAATGTCACTTAATGAGACTGGGAGATGGTGCAGGTGTCAGATCTCTGCTGCCACAGATCCACTACTTCAGCTCTGGCTGCAGACAAGGAAGAAGTCCATTAGAAATGCAGTGCAATGGTGCTACCATAATAAAAGGAAACGAAAGTCTACCCTATAAACTACCACAGTAGCCTAAAAAGAATCTAAAGACAAGCAAGTAAATGCTATTCATAATTTCAAGGAGAAAATTAGTAAATAGTTTTTACCTTAGAATCATAGAATCACAGAATGGTTTGGGTTGGAAGGGACCTCAAAGCTCATCCAGTTCCACCCCTGCCACGGGCAGGAAACACCTACTGAAGTTTGCTCCAAGCCCCATCCAACCTTTTAAGGTTTAACAGACTATTGCCAGAATGTTCCCATAACTAAAATGCTTGAGCTCATATCAAAATTCTTTCACATCTGTTTTGTTATCTCTTGAAAAAAAAACAGAGTTCCAGGGAAAAGGTCTGTTCTGGGAACATTATCCAATATAAGACACACTGTAGTGAAAAAAATAACAGCTGCAGATGCCATCAACCAAAAAAATGTGCTTTGAACATTTCAAGGTGCTCTGAAGGCATACTAAAAAATTAGTGTTTTTACCATTATGATGGAGGAGGGAGTCAGTTATTATAGGAAGTAGAACTGTACTACAGTAGGGAAAAAAAATATCTAGGATAAAGCATTTTAAGCAAGGAAACAAGCAAGAAGAGGTGGCTCTGCCTGTAAGAAGTTCATCTAGAGTTGTTTTGGTGGTCAAAATTCTTTCCTAAAAGGGTCAAGAACTTGAGCCAGGCTGTAAAAAGGGTGCAGAAACAAAAGGAAACTTGCTGAGTCATTTCTTAGGAGGTGAGGCACGTCTTTTCTTGAATTTAAATTAGTGAGTGAAGAACGCTGTTTCACAAAGCAGTCTCTCATCACCCTTTGTGTTTCTGAGAATACGTTCCTACACAAGTAAAATATAAATAAAATATATTTAATGTGACTGAATGCCATGGAAATACTCAGTGTGATCTGTTGTTAAGTTCTGGTGTAGACACTGTATTTGTGATGCCCATTTGAGACCTTGATAGATTCTTAAATGGCATTAAATGAATTCTAGGACTGAGATTTATTCTCACCAAGGAAATCAGGGTGGGTTCCCCAGCACTTTCAGATTTAATAATTGAAAATTTCTAGGATGAATTATTGAAAAATAGGCTCTCTAACTTCAGTTGATACACCCAAGTCAGTAATTTTCTTCGGTGTTTAACTGTTTTCTGGTCTATACCAGAAATCCTCCATTTTATAACCGTTTTTCACCCCAGTTAAAGCAATCAAGTTTTAATTGCAAAACCCCAGTTCAGCAGCACAGGCCAAATTTCAAAGTTCCAGCAAAAGTGTAGAGAAACAAAATAGGCATTGACTGAATATGTAATAATTTTCAATATTGCAAAAACATATTTCACACTTATTTCACCAAGGAAAGAAATAAACTACATGGCTTCTCTGGCCTCTTGTGATTGCAGAAATGTTGGCTTACTGTTCTAAAAATTTGGGGTCATGTTCTATAAAAAACCACATTCCTAGAAAGTGGATTTTGCTCTATGCAGTAATCATTTGTGTGATGACTGAGTCACTAATACAATAGCCCTTGGTTAATAAAGATACTCCACACACACAACACATTTATGCAATTTGCTATGAAGTACGTGTAACATTTTAAAACATGCTCATTTTGCAAGCAAGTTTGTTTGTTTTTTTCCGAAATGGACCCTTTTTACCTAATTCACAATTCAGATGAATGAATGCAAAGAAAGACTAAAACTGAATAAGCTCTCTCATTTTGATAATTTGTTCAGTATCTTTACAGACAACAACATCTTTATGGATGACTTTGCAGCTCAAGGTTCCTTTATGCCCAAGACATTTGAAGTTGCTTGGATAAGTATTTCTAAAATATCTCTTACATATCCCTATGATGTAATTTTATGACCTCTGTTTTTGCTCTTAAAAGCATCAAATAGTTGATAACAAATCCTGCCAGTCCTCAACCCGACCTTCTACACTATTAAGCTTTTCCCTGTGCAAACACCTGACCACCAGTGAAGTGACCATGTAAATCACAGCATGGGTTGGTTTGGAAGGGACCTGAAAGATCATCTTGTTCCAAGCCCCAAATAATAAATAATAATTTTACTCTCAAGTACAGGCTCCATTCTTCAGTTACACTGCATTGCAACAGATATCAGGGATTACAAATCAATATTTTTTGTAGCACTAACCATTATTTGAAGTAGACAAATCTTCTTATTAACATCAAGCAAGGAGAAACTCTTCCAGGTATCAGTTTGCATGAAAAACACTGTTTAAGACTGCTGAACGATTACTATAGCAGGCAAAATAGTTTAGCTGGTTAATTCATACATGGGTATCAGGTACCTATTTATTTACTATTGTTATTTTATTTATCAGATGCCTATTTTTTACTGTATATTATGTGTATTATTTTCTTATTTTCTGCTGCAGCTGAATATGCCTTCAATAGTGTGGTTCTAATAACTCTATAGCCTTTACAAAAGGGAAAAAAGCCAAAAAACCCCTAAGTTCTGTATTTACAGAGGGCTGTTTCAAAACCCAATTATAATTACAAGAAAACTCAAAAACCCCTCCATTAAACAGTTCCGATGCCCCAAATAGATTTGCCACAGTAGCGCTTTGAATCAAACCAAGCCCAACAAGATTTTTCGGGGGGGGGGGCGGGGGGGTGGGGTGTAAAAGAAGCCGTGGCTACAGAGCTGGTTTATGCAAAGTGACAACTCGAACAATTTGGAAATGTTGTTGGTTCGAGGGGAAAAGGCCCCCCAACCATTGTCACTATGGTAATTACTGCACAATGCCTGATGTGAAATGGGCAGTGCTGGGCCCAAGCAGCAGCTGAATCCTGCATTGTCCTCGCATGATAAAAAGATTTGAAAGTCTGAAAAGCAGAGGAACGGAATCTCACAGCTTCTTAGAGTCCCCTCTGAAAGGGCCATTGTAACATCATCATAAATCCTGGGCTCCCCAGGCACTTGACAACTAAAGCAGTGAACAATAGAATTCTTGTGTTGAACAAAACACTCCTTGTCTGCCAAAGGGCTTATCTGCTTCATTTACAAATGTCTTTCTTTGTAGCAAAATAATTCCCTATTAGAAAAACTATTAGGAACAGCACTAAATAAATATTCACAGCTTTGCAGGCTGTTTGGCAAAGTGAATAAACTAATACAATCACAGAACATGCAAAATATGAGATGTATATCAAGGAAACCCAAAACAAGCCTGAACCACTATTTATTTTCATTTCCCCTTTTCCTGATTGCAGGGAATTAAGCTGCTTACACATTTGTCTCTATGAAAAAGACCCAGGTACATTATCACTAAAAGAGATGAAAAATATTAGAAATCTGCAAAGATCTCAGATTGGAGAAAAATTGCATCCAATGTGCTCCTAAAATTAAATATTTCCAGAAGAGCAATTACAGAAATAAACTTGGGAACATATCTGAGAGTTTAACAAAATAGAGACAAATTGCTCACAGTCATCAAAGGATTTAAGCTGTGGATTTATAACTACGTATGTTTAGGTCCCAGTTACTAAGAGATGCAAAAGCATCAGGGATCAGTTGTTGAAATGAAAAAGTGCCAGATTATTGCAACTTTGTTCAAGCCCAGTGAAAATTCTGGGAGCTATCACAGGAATGACCCTAAAATATCCTGTATATATGACACTTCAAAAAGCATTTCTAACATAGTCAGAATTCCATTGGCTCAAGTTTCCACACAAACAGTTATTTAATTATAATTTACTAGAGAAGTGCTTATGGAAAGACAACTGACACCATGCCCAATTATTACTGAAGGAAAACCTCACCAATCTAAATTATTGCTCAAGCAGAGGGTATTTGACCATATTCAAAGCTTCAGAGTCATCTGCATAGCTGAATTAAAACCTGAAGAGGTTCAAACTTATTCAAATCCAATATGTAAACAACATTTTTACGCAGCCGAGGCAAATAGACTGAGTGGCTGAATGAGGGTTTTTTCTCCCAGACTACAAAAATACAGATCTTTATAACCTGCATATTAAACAGATACTCAAATATTCAGAATGTACACAATAAACAATAACAATACTGGTAAAATGCAAAAAGAAAGCACCTAACATCATTTGAAATACAAATAATGCAGGTTTAAGTTCACAGGGCAAGACCCAAGCCTTAGGAATCTGTGAGCTTTCCACGGTTCTACCGTGAATTTTTAGTCTGACCCTGCTATTTAACCTTGGAGCCATTACTAAAAGTAGCAAAGACACACTGTAAAACATTCCACTGATGAAAAATGTACAAATCAGCGTGAAAACCAGAGGAAAGAGGCCCGAAGTCAGAGCTCCCACATGCCAGCTGAGGATCTCTACTGTTTGGGTGCAGAGCTTCACCATTTTTTCTGTCGCCTTCTCTCCTCAGTGAATAATTAACTGTTCTAAAGATGTAAGCACAAGTTCTGATTTATCATGAAGTTTAAACTCGACTTCCCATATGCCATTTTTTGATGTTTGCTATTCTGTGCAGTGCAGTGCCCAAACTCCCCTCTCTCCTAAAGCTGTATCATCTGTATAAATATAATTTGCATGAAGTTATTCTGATCATTTTGGCAATTTGCAATTTGGGAACACAGCTTCAACAAAATCTGTTTCCTGCCAACTCTCAGAGTTTTATTCCAGTTCCTACTACATGGCACACAAGCACGTCATATTTTTATATAGTGGGTGGTCCCTGTTCAGGTATAAAAAAATGGATCTGCACTGAAGTTTAAGTCTCTTAGTGCACAATGGGCATTTAGCCCTGCTAGAGAACATGGATCTGGGTGCCTTGACCAAGAGAACAGTGTAAATAACCTTAGGCTGGGAATCACCTTCCAGGAGAATCTTTTTCCACCTATAGAGACAGCAAAGCCAAGGAATGTGAATCCCACATGCAGCAACCAACACAGCAGCCTAGAATAATTTAGGTGGGAAGGGGCCTCTGGAGGTCACCTGGTCCAACTCCACCACTGAAAGCAGCATCAAATTCAAAGTTAATTTAGGTTATTAAGGCTGTCACTTCATTAATGTCCATAGCTGAAATCAGAGCATGACCACAGTGTCTATGGACACTTTGAGGATGACCATGTAATTCTGAAAGATGGTGCAAAGGAGTAGAACAAAACCAAGGGCCAGAATTGCATCAGAAAGAATAAAAAGGCAATCTTGTATAATCTGCCTTATAAATACAAATGCAGTTACAGGGTCTTTTAGCAGGTCGGGGTAAATAACTGACTGACCACACTTCAGAGCCTGGGGTGTGTTTGCACCGTGCTGTGTTCACTCTGGAGCACCTGCAGCTTCCAAAGGTGTCCCTCATTCTGGGACAAGGCAAGAGTTCCTCTCTTTCTGCCTTTCACCACTGCAGTACTTGAACACTTGAGTTTATTTTTATCTCCTCCTAGTTCTGAGGCAGGAAGGTGTTATTGTCTGTATCTGACAACTCTGAGGTCAGTCCTGGAGAAGCGAAGTTTTCAACACGATTTACATAAGAAGCCTGACATAAAATGAGGCTTGAAAACAGATTTTGAATCAAACAGTTGTACTATCTTGTCCGTTCCTCCAGAGGGAAAGGACCTTGCCACTCAGAAGGATGACTTGTGGAAGGCAGGACACACAAGAAAAGGACTAAACAGAAGAGCTGCAGAGAAGGTTTCACACAAACAAGGTTCTGTTCAAACAGGTTTTGAACAGCCTGTTTCTCTTTCTTATGAACTATTCTGATTTTACATTATACTCTCACAAAACATTCCCCCTTGGTATTCCCATCCCTTCTCCACACTGCTGAATGCTGACTAACATGGAGCAGGCTGCAGAGCCACAAGCAGGGAGAGGAGACACCGGCCAGTGCCGAACACAGCGCGTGGAAAAGCTGTCAAGCATCTGGAACACCGAGACCTGAAGGCCACAAACCATGGCAGAAATTAAACTAGAAACAGAATAGCTGTGTGCTCTCATGAGAGACAAAAATACATCTTAATGCTTTGCAGAACGTTAACAGACTACAGACTGGAGCCCAAATTTCATCCATCTGAGGCCAAATTAAACGTCAGTACAGAAAAGGTTTGTGTGGGCTCACAAGGAACAAATTAGCCCTGCAAATCACATGAGCACCCAGGTCCTGTGCTCCCCCAATACAATATGACTTTATCAACTTTTTCTTGCTTTTGGGTCACAAGGGCCTGGAGGCAAACACCAGGCCCTTGAGGATAAAGTCTGTATTAATTAGCTTCATGCTGCTCCAGTCCCATCCTATCCAGGTACTAAGAATACAAGTGGATTGGGAGGCCTGGAGGCAGGTATGTTCTGTCATTTTAAATATCATAAATCAAGACCTCTGTTTCAATGTTTCCAACTTCTCCGAGTTTCTTCTAAATTCTAAATTTAGAAGAAGAGGACCCACAGCAAGTGGCTACATATTTTTTGTACATATATGCCTATGTAGATATGTATGCACAAAAATGATTCTGAATTAAAAAGTATACAGTTTTATCATGCATAAAAAATATTTCTGTGTACCACACTGTATATAATTTGAATTCTCTACATGTGGGAAAAGTACTTCATTTGTACTCCAAAACCTGACTTCTCCTATTTGTTGTCTAGCAGATAATCTCAAACATATGTTCTTGAACCACCACCAGTAAAAGGCACATGTGTATCCTCTCTTGGAAAAACACGTTACGCATGCAAAGCAACCCAAGTCAGTTACTCTCATTGCAAGAGGAGCACAGATTTGCTCCAAAGCCTTCTAAGTCGTGCTGGAACTCAGCTTCTACCAGCAGCAAATGTCAGACACTATGGATTGGAGGTTGCCATCAGAGAAAGAGTTTTATGGCAAATTTTCCTTACAGTTGTTTTGTGTTTTTTTCCTAGTTTGTTTCCTCCCCTTGCCTATTTCCTGTTCTTCAGTGCTTTTCTTCCACTAAACTCAATGATCCCTGTGGGTCTCTTCCAACTGAGCATATTTTGTGATTCTGTAAACACGAATGGCCAGATCCTTCCTCCAGAGCAAAGCCAGAGCAGACTGTCTTCACTAGCATTTGGGGCTCTATTTATATTATCTTTCTCTGCTACCAATTTCAGCAGATTGTTCTCTATTTCTTTTCTCTGGCTTTCTTCTGCTCCCTTTTATCAATCTCTTCGAGTGACCTAAAAAGAAACCTAAAAATTGAGAGCCACTCAAGTATAAGCTGAATGCCCCCATTAGTCAAGCTGTAGGGGACACTCAGCACAGAAAATAAATTCAACTAACCTTTCGAAAAATCTTTATATAAATGTTCTACAAAATCATCCTGCTGGTTCCAAGTCCACTGGAGACACCCAAGAAAGAACAATTCTGAGACATCAGAGATATCATAAAGAAGAATAGCTCAGAATCTGTCCAAGAGACTCAAGAGAGACAGAACTCTTTGGTCTTAGGGACATTTTTTTCCTACCTTCTTCCTTTTATTAATAAATAAAGAAAAGAAGAGTTGTGCAAAGTCACCACAGAGATCTGACGTGTCTGAATTTCTGTGTGCCTCATTCAACTCACTGAATATCCCTGTCATCCCGGGAAGATACATGATTCATTCTGGGGAGCCTATTGCAAACCCAGCAATGACTCTTCAAACATTTGTAAAGCTCTTGAAAAAAGTTTTAATTCAGTTTTATTTCTGGACCAGATACATCTCTTTGCCTATTCCTATTCCTCCTCCCAGACTCACTGAGGTCATGCCTTGTCTAGATCCAGGAAGGGTGAAAGGAAGGGAAAATGGACAGTAAATTAGTTTTAGGTCAACCAAAAGGCATTCTGTCTCTGTCTTTCCTAGCTGTCTTTTCCTTATTTCCTTTTGTGTTTCCTCAGAGGACATTACACAGCTGACTTCTCAATCAAGGACAAACACATTAATTTGTCAATGAAACAGTCTCTAGGTGTTGACAAAAGAAAGCTTAAAAATTCAGAGAGACAAGCTAAACATTGATGATTCAAAAAATAAAGCTTCTTGAAGTGGTACATTCCAGTTTTCAGGACTGAACAACACTGACCAACTGGTGTTTTGACACAAGCCTCAACAATATGTAGTTTTTAAGAAATGGTAACTAGAGATACAGCTAAATATCACTGAGTAAGCAAAGACGTTGGAAGATGAGGAAGGACCAGGAGCATCTCACAATGTCTGGTGTGCATTTTGTACTCACAGCTAATACAGCTTTCCAGAATTTCAGCAATATTTTTAGCAAGGATGATACAATTTTCCACTACCTACATTTCAGGGTATTCCACTCCAGAAATTACAATTTATTTGTATTTTTTTGTGGAGTTATTTTGTTTTTGGTAACAAGCCTCCCAATTTGCTCTTGAGAACTGAAACATAAACACAGATCCATATTTCAGCTGCATCAGGTAATGAAATGCTTGTAACACTGAACTTCACAGCCAAAATTAACCAGGATAGTCAATGATATTATTATTTAACATTTTTATGCTCTTCATTATGCCTCCCAAATACCACCAAGGCTTTAATTTTCTGTAGTGTAATTATTATGAGCTACGAGTGCATTTGAGGTTTCTTCAAAACAATGATTGTGAAGTAGAAATACACGTAACCAAATAATAACAGAGAAAGTGCTCTGCATCTTCTGGAGAAACTGCATAATTAGGAAAGGATTACTATATTGATGCGTTTTGCCTGATGGAGATGTTCCTAGGTGCTATACAATGGCTTTAAATAATAGCAAATGAGCTCCAGAGTACCACTAGCAATCATCTAGAGAACTCATATTCAACCAACAAAAAGGATATATTTACGGAAATATAAGGATGATATAAAAATAAAACAAACCCCACCACAAATAAACAAACAAGTCCACACTGGCTGAAAGCTGAGAAGCTCTCGCCACCATTTGAAATTATTTCAAAAATGCAGCTACTCTCTAAGTTTCAGTGGTTTTCTTTTTTTTGACTCAGCCAGGAATGCCCAGTCACATATCCAGTCAAAAAGGAGGATTGCATATGGCAATAACCTAACTGGGAGCTGGGGGGGCTCAGCCTGGAGAAAAGGAGGCTCAGGGGGGACCTTCTGGCTCTGCAACTCCCTGACAGGAGG
>JAWMRA010000020.1:443444-453932 GCA_035584735.1 Pseudotriccus pelzelni
ATCCAGCCTCTCCCCCACCAGCCCCCAGGTCATTCTCCCAGGGCTGCTCCAATTGCTCATCCCCAGCCTGGATTGATCCCGGGGGCTGCCCTGACCCAGGGGCGGCACCAGCACTTGGCCTTGTTAAACCTCCTAAGATTACACAGACTGGCTGTTATGAGACTTGGAAAAGCCTCCTTAGCTGACTGGTTTCATTTCAACCACCTGTAATAAACGTCCCAAGAGTTTTTTTAAGGCAGACTCTTGGTGGCACAATATGTGCTCACTTGTTTCAGCCTTTCATTCCTTGGCTGATACCTGCTCAGAGCCAGGCACTGTGCAGATATGCAGCTGCTGAGGAATGCCATCATCAGAAAAAAACACAAAACAAAGTTCCATTGCATGTGAGCTCAAATGTTACATCCATTTGTTTAATTTTAACATATATTATGAGGAAAGGAAAATACAAGAGCATGACTTAATGGCAAGCATCTGTTCAGATAAACCCTCATAATCGCAGCTAGAATTTCTCATTAGCTACGTCCAGTGGAATGCCCAACACTTCTGCTGTCAAATCCAAACAAACTGCAGCCCAATTTTCAGCAATAATTAGCTACAATTACCAAACTTGACAGCTCCTTCAATCAAAAATATCACAGTGAGGTTTTGTAATTCCCACCACTTGGGTTGAAATACAGATTTGGTCGGGATAATTTCCACTGATAGGAAGCCTAATAAAATATATCAGCTCAAGCAACTACTATTTTTATTACCAGTGCTATAAATGACTTTGCTGCACTGGAAAAAAACATGATAAGTGAATCAGGTGACATCTGATTCATACTCAGGTTGTAGTCCAGCAGATTAGAAAAAAAATAGATAAGCCAAGCTCAGGTTCAGCTCGTTAGCAGAGTTTTTAGGAGATAAGCCATCCTGGTGCATTATTACTCCATAAC
This sequence comes from Pseudotriccus pelzelni, assembly GCA_035584735.1. Lineage (NCBI taxonomy): Eukaryota > Metazoa > Chordata > Aves > Passeriformes > Tyrannidae > Pseudotriccus > Pseudotriccus pelzelni. The sequence continues at coordinate 444,380 of JAWMRA010000020.1, forward strand.
CCTGGTAAGATCTGAGCAGAAGCAAAGAACATTTGGAGCATCTCTGCTGTATTTAGCAGACACTTCACCCTCCTTCGTTATCCTTTGGTACCACCCTCAATAAGCTGCTACAGTTCAAGAGTAAATTCTTCCTGTTTTTGGTAAGGAAGAACTCCAATTCAATAAACCCATATTAACCTTTTTACTACCTTGCATTACATACTAACATGTGTTCAGTACCTGTTTCAGGTCAGATAAACTCAGGTAGTTTTTAGCTGGAGATAAAACATCCTGTAACTGCTAAGAATTTACCAGCTTCAGCTAGGAGGAAGGCAAGATGAAGCTGACAGTGTCTTTAGGAACAGCACAGCTTTCTCTGGACAGCCAAAATGTCATTGTTAGGATCTCTACAGTCCAGCTGCTGTGACAATATGTCACCTGCCTTTCACCCCAAGCAGAGCAAGTTTTACATGCCTTAAAATTTACATGTTCTTTTAATTTGTCATTTTAACAGCCTTAAGTATCTTTCTGGCATCTGCATTGGTAACTCTTTTCCTTTTTTGGCCTAACTCTGCTTCTTATTCCTGAATCTCTAAAGCAAAGACCACTTTTTTTCCTAATTTACATGACTTTTGTATGTAGAAAAAATGAAAATACTAATAAAATGCAAAGCAGTCTAGGAAATACAGAGCAGTAAATAATTCTGGAACATAAACCATTGTCAGAATGCTCTCATTCGAGAGTTCTCTCTCTCTTTCTCACAAAGAAGAAACCAAAACTGCATGCCATTTTCAATACATATAACTTTCAGAGAAAGAAAAACAGACAAACAAACAGAACAGAGAAAAACGGACAATACTACCAAAAGAGCGTATATCTATTAAGCACTTTTTTCAACCTACCAATAACAAAAAGATCCAGTGTCAGCTCATTCTCAGTCTGTATTTGTACTAAATCCCCACAGAATAAACTCACAGAAGCATTGCACACAAACCAATAATGGTGAGGAGGAAACAACCCCAGAAAGGCTTCCATGGAAAGGAATGCTCCTGCCATGTGTATCTCCCATCACTCTCTACTTGAACATGTCCCTCAGTGTCTCAGCTCTGCTCAGCAGCTCGAGCCCATCTCAGCCCAAGACACCCATCACAGCCCTGCCCTAAGGACATCCCAGGCAGCTGATTCTGAAAGAACAAGGACTTGGCACTGGCAGTTTCTCAATTATCAGCAATAATGAAGTGCTTCTTAAGCAGCTGAAAAAAGCTGGAGAACCACATGTGCTGCACTGATATTTCTTGGTGGGCAAGAAGCAAAAGAGCTGTAGTTTTATCCCCCTGTAACTGCTCTTGGCATATCCAAGAACTGATCTGTGACAGGCATTTGAGAGCTTTTTTATTTATTTTTTGTCCTGTCTCTCCTTAAACAATCCTACCTTCAGACACACCCCGGGCTGGAGTAAATACATTTTGCACTTACAAGTTTATACAGAGATAAATGCTTTGCACTAAGGATTTTATCGTGCTGCCAGTTCCACCAGTGTGGAGTGTCAGTGACATTTCCAAGCTAGGAAGTGCCTCATTTTGCTAATTTAATGTTGATGCACATAGTGAACTGTAACTCCTGCAGGTTCTGCACTAAAGGTCACTGTTGGTGACTGTTACATCCATGGGTTTTTAGTTTCCTGCACAAGGCTTTTATGTAAGAAAAGTCCTCATCCATTTTAGATCACTTAGATTCGAAGCTATTCCTGGTTTGACAGTAGGACCTATTTTCCTGCTGGTTCCTGATTTCTAAAACCATGTGCAAACATATTATAGGAGATGGGCACAGTAATTTGGGAAGGTGTAAAGAGATGAATGACTTGGTTAAGGCCATAAAACAAGTCATTATAAAAACCCACAATGGCAGGAGAACTCACTTTTTTTACTAAGATCTCTCTAGATTAGCAAATGTGACATTAACCCATAGACGCTATCAATCATTTCTGTCAGGTTTTGCAAGACCTTAAATCCCTTTTCACTGACACATTTTCTGTTGGTGGTATCAATGTTTCTTTAAAATTCTGACTCTAGAAATCATTTTTAAAAGAATAGTGGAAACTTCAGAGTTTTCTAAATTAGCCACGTCTCACTTTCTCTGGCTCCCTGAAAATATGGGTCCAGCCCACATCAGAGATGTTTCAGCCCCTCCTCACTGAAAATGGAGTAAGATAAAAACATGACAAGTTTTTCAGCTGGCAAAAACCAAGTCATTTCTGCTGTATGGGTTTTATCCACGAACTGATAAAAGCATTCCTTTGCCAACACATACTGTGCTTAAAATAAGGATCCTTGCTGATACAGATATCCTGGCATAACTATATTAGCAGACATTTTCTACTGCAGAACAAGACCAAAATCATCTCCTTCACGAGACTTTTTTCTTTTTAAATTTTGAACCACAAAAAAACCTCTTCAAACTTGGAGCAGAAGGTTTGGAGAGGACACATTAAGAGGTAATATCTACTTCTGAAGCAAATTTTGTTTTCTGCTACTATCCTGACTTAAAACTAATCACAAATATGGATAATGTTTAATGAAAAAAGGAATAATTTCAGCCCCCTTACCTGGAAAGGCTCCCTCTATATCCCATAGCTCTCCCAGTCTAATCTAGTGGGTCTTCCCTGTTCCCGTCATGCTGAACAGAAACAGCTACTACTGATGCTACAGAAAATGAAAGCCTCCCACCAACTGTACCTACATTTCCATGTTCCACATGACTTCCAATACATCCCTATATTCTGTCCTATAGGCAAAGAAGCGGCAGACAAAAAAATAAATTTGGAAAGCAGAGTCAGTTGAGTCCAACTGACACTATGTGGGCGTGAGCGGTTCCTCCTCAGTTCAGTCTTCCATCTCACCCGAAGAAAGATTTGCCAGTGAGTGAAAACTGTTCCATGAGTCATTTCCTAAGAATACTAAGGGATGGAATTAATTTTCTTCTGAATTAAAAATTCAGGATTTTTTTCTTCCAGGAAATAAGTGTCTAAAATTACAGCAAGTCTGTCGCTTTACGATTTTTGCCTATTTTAGCAGCTGAGAAACCATAACTTCAAGGTAGAAAATGCCCTTTCTTTTCTACATAAGGAATTTCAACAATTTGATTTAGGAATGAAATAGATACTTGGCAACATTACTCTAAAAGAAGCTGGAGAAAGTAATAACAGTTTGAGAATAAGAGAAAAAATTCTGAACAATAGTATCTGGAGAAAATACTTGAAAGAAATTACTACCCTGTATTAATTTAATGTTCTTTCTTTTGAAAACCGTAACAGTTCCTTGGGATATTATTACAGCTAATTGTATCTGAATTTTGTCTAATTCTGATGTACTCTTGCACCTCCTTGAGGAACAGTTTACTGCAGAAATAAAATATTTACATTTCCTCAGTTTTAAACCTAAGGAAACAAATAATTGGAACTGAAATAGTCAAACTGAACTAGTTGGAAAAGAGCACATGAAATCAGTGAGTATCTTGTGATCTGATACACTTCAGGAAATTTTCACAAAATATATTTTTCAATATTAAGGATAAGAGTATGGATTTCAGTGGAGACCCATTAGTCCAGTATACACCCCTTGGTTTTCTCAGGCTCTGTGGGAATACAACAAACACATAATATTTAATTTGAAAGATCACAAAGAGATATTTTATGCAGAAAACCCACTGAAAATAGAGTTTGTCTTCTCTGAGCTGAAAGATGGCAAACAAATGTGAAAAAGATAATTGTAACAAATTCCACTCTTTTTACTGTCTTGTTATCAGAATCTTTTAAGAAAAGCTTTGGTATTGCCTTGCTCAGAGATCCCTATTCCAACAGTGTTTCTTCCAACTGCCTTTGGAAGTAACTATGCACACCAGGATGTTATTTGGGGTGAGGTGTTTCAGGACTGCAGTTCAGGAGAGCCAGACTGAGTTAGAGGGGTTAGTCCAGGTTTAGGTAATTAAAGCTGGTGCAGCTGAAGAGCTGGAAGGCCTGCAGCAGCTTTATCTTGATCATTCAACAGGACAAACTCTTCTGACAGCCATTTAGGCTCAGTGCCACGGTGAATATTGTGGCGTAAGTAATCCAATCCTCTTCACCCAGCTGCCTTGCAGCAATCTATGGCCTCTTCAAAAGCCTTCCAACACTATTTGCTTCTGAGGATGAGAAGATGCATATTAGCTGCCTGGTTTAGTGTTTTACACAACATTTAGTACTCTCAAAATTTTCAAGTATGTAATTATGTTTGAAATAATTGTAATTACAGTTTAAAAAAACAGGGGGAAAAAAAGAAAAAAGAAAAACAAACCCAAAACTAACAACAAAAGGAGAGAAAAAGGGGGATCTTGTAGATTCCTGTAGTAAATGTCTGGAAAACTTGAACTGAGTTAGGGAAACCCCTCTGAGCCCTGAGACCTGACCCATTAAAGCTCAGCAGTAAAATCTTGTTGAAGGAGATCAAGAATGTGTAAGAGTAACCTGTGGTATTAATGTATTTCAAAATAGGCAATAGAGACATGGGTGAAAAGAGGGATCCAGGCACTAAGGAGGTGAAAAACCAAGCAGTATTAGGGTGAAAATTCCTGAATAAGAACTAATTTTATATTTTTCCTCTTTAACATAAGAGGAATAAGAAGAAATTTGATTCCACAGAGTGCATATGGAGCAAAAAGATCTGTGTTCTTTCTGTTTCTGGAACTGCTTATTCTTTTATTTCGGTTCTCCTGATGGAGCCCACAAACAGCTCCCTGCAGCATAAACTTGACATGGAACAAGGATTATAAATACAGCACCTCCATGATTTTTCCCGTTGCATTTAAGCATATTAACACAGCCTCAAAAGCCCCAATGCCCTCCACACAAATGTGGATTCCTTTGCTATCCAAGAACATATGAAGCTGCTGATCATCCCCGATCATAAGGCTCTAACCTGCCCGGAATTCACTGAAAGCACATCAGAATAGAGAAACGAGAAGCCAGTGTGGGTGATTCTCCTGCAGGAATCAGATTTGGACTCAAGGGTACTGTTCCCCACAACATCTTAGAAATCGTAGTCTCACTGATGGATTCTCAGGAAGTTTCTCGAAGGAGCTGTGACGCCCATCCTGCACTCAGAGCCACAGAGCAGAGCTCAGGGAATTATCCTGTGAGCACCGAGTCAGTGCAGTGGAAAAAGGTGCCAAAAATCCCGGCGCTGTCATTAACAGCTGCTCGTCATCCCGAGCGAGGACGAGCCGGTCAGCCTCGCCGGTGGATGGGTAGATGAGAACATACCTGTACACGGCAGGGTATTTATAAAATCTAATCATGCAGGGAAAGAACCCACACCCATTGCCTCACAAGGAGTTGAACCATTTCTTTCAGTTACGTGACATTTCATTTTTCCTCTTGATCCAGCAATGTCATATTGCTGCTCTTTCCCTGATTTATAATGAAGCTTCCAAAAAACCTGTTAAATAGGTTTTTATAGGTCTAAATCTACAGAATTTTTGTGTTGTCCTTGAACTGAAACAGGATCAAGGAGGGAAAGAACGACTAAATTAGTGGAATATTTTGTCTATTTGCAGCAGATTTATTTCCTTTGAAAGCTGTCAACATTTTTAAAGCTTTTAAAGCACCTTGTAATTATTAGTGTTTTAAACGAGGGGTCTCTGCTCTCACTTCTGTGTTATCATGCAAATTATCAAAGAAATTACCTCTATTCACCCCATGTTGTACTGTCAAATAAATGAGGAGCACCAACTTTTATGCTCCTACTCCAGGACCTCAGGCAGGCAAAGCAGAAGCACATTAGAAAGGTGTAGCCACCAAAGCACCATGACACGAATGCAGCATACAGGGTTGAGTGCGTGCTATAGGAAACTTCAGATATGCAATGCAAGACAAAAACCCTAAAGCTAAAAGGTGCAGTAAGAAGGGAGCTTGAGAAATCAAGCCAGGTCCTGGCAGAGGAACACGTTTGCAACAGAAAAGCCCCAGATGATACTAGAAAAGAGAAAAAAATCACATTCCATGTTGCAGAAGTAAAATCGAAAAACAACCCCAGTGAGTGACCCAAGCCAGCCCAAGTCACAACATCTGAGACAAAGACAAACCATTCCCTCGTTCTCCTGCCTGGATGCCAAAGTATCCCTCTGGAGATTGGAAAGGAGGTGCGGTTGGTCTTTTAATTACTGTAATCTTAGGCAGTTCTCTAATTGGATTAGCTCTAGCCTTTCACGAGAATAAAAGTGTTCCTGTTTAATTGTACATAACAGCATTTACAATAAATATCTGCTGTTTCAACTGATTAATGAACATTTCATTTTTCCTGGCTGCCCAAGTTCTGTAGTAGCCATTTCAAGAGACAACTTGCTAAACTTGTAAAACATTCTAACTCTACCTGATTTCTCTTTCATCTCTCACACCGAGTTGTAAACCACATTTTTCTTATTCCCAGAGAGTGCCACAAACACAGATTTGGGCTGAAGCCTGATCTACATGACAGCTGCCGAAGCCAGGGACAAGAAAAGCTGTATCTCAGGTTGCACGAAGCGGGATGTGAGCGATGGCACCTGCAGCAGTCAGCGCACTGCTCAGCGGCTCTGCTTAAGATATATTGCCCTGACTATTGGATCTTATTCTCATGGCAATAGCAGATTGAGTGGACTGTTTAGACTCCAGCAGGTCTTATTCTCCTCAAAAGCTCAGAGCGGCAGGACAAAGCCACTCTGAGGTGCTGCTGCAGAAAGAGAGATTTCCCAAACTCAACACACTGGTTTAATTCACCCATGTTAGAAGAAAATACAGAGCTTTTTGTGGTTCACCCAAGCTCAGGGGGCAATTCCCCAGAGAGGGCAAATCCTCAGATAGTACAAACTGGCACTGCACCTGATATATCTTCATATATTTTCACCTTTCCCTGTTTCTTCTGGGGTTTTTGGGAGCAGCTATTCTCCCCTCACAGCCAGGCTGGCTGCCTGCAGATGGCCAGGAGGAGCTCTACAAAGAGCTGTGGGGACACTTCCAACTGGCATTTGTTCAGCTGATGCTTCATCAACAGCAAGATCTGCTGATGCTTGATCAGAATACAAACACAGGTGCGTCTCAAGTGAGATTTCAATTTACCAAGAATATCCTGCAAGGCTCCCCAGATCAGTTTGGGGTTCATACAGCTGTGTACAGCAGGGAAGTAATTTAAGAACTGGAGCACATCCCCTCACCCCCCACTCCACAGCTCCTACAACTGGAACGGGACCACTACAAGAGCATGAACAGTGAGCACACACCTTGTTTATCTCTTGCTGGGCAAAGAGACAGCCACGATTACATGACCTGCCCTTGCTACGTGTCACTTCTCTGTAAACCTTGGCAGTTCCTTGCAGGTTTTCAAACAAGATTTAATGCATGTGGAGAACCGATAGGAAAATAGGTAAGGAAGAACAGAGAGGGAAGGCAGGCAGGACAGTTCTTGCCAGGGAAGCTGGAGAGCAGAACGAGGCAGCATTTCCAAGGACTGTGCAGCTTATACAGTAACTGCTCTGAAAAGCTGGAGAAAGAAGTGGCCAGTGTTAGAGCTTCATCATCACCTTAATAGGTCCTTTTAGTGGTGGGCTAAACGAGTCTCCCCTTTCCTGGGATTTTCTCTCTCTCAAAGGTTAACTGGCTTTACATTTGTTTTTTGCACCTCTAAGCCAACTGAGCATCCTTCTCTCTAGGTATTAATCTTAAAACTTTGGCAATGTGAACTCAATCATAGTATTCACTCTTATTTTTGAGATGCAATTGTTGCATCTACATGGATGTAACACTGTTTAAAAGCCTTTTGGCACACACTGGATGTCAACAGTTACTGTATAAACCAAGGCTTCATTTCAATTCCATACAGAGATTGAAATGTTCACAAATGTCAGACTTGTGTCTGCTCTTGTACTTATATAACTTGAAAACAGAAGTCATCATGCCTGTAATACACCCACACCCCCTCCTCTTAGCACGGGCTAAGAGACAATTTAAATACAATACACTTTGACAGTTTTAACCTCTTAACTTCAGATTAGGGATTAAAGTATGTATTAATGAATTTATTCACATGAACTTTTTTGTAGAGGACTGAAACCGCTGTCCGCATAACCTCTTACAGAGACCGTTACTGTCAACACCTAAATATATTCTGTATTTCTGTCATGAGCTTTTCTTTGATCAAAGGTAAATAAATCTTGCACTACCTGGATTTCTGTACCTGCAAGTGCATGGAATATGGTCGTTTATACAGCTTGGATTATAAGATAGCTTGATATAAAAAAAATAGATGTACATTCCTACATTTTAGTCTGAATATCCTTACTTGGGCAGCAAAAGGGAAAGAGAGACTGTCTGTCATGTGCCACATCTGAAATTCAGCAATCAAAGACCTAAATGGTAAATCTGATGTTCTGGGATGCTCCACACAACTTATGTATCTAAACCAATGGATGCTTTACATTCCTCACTTAGATAATATTTTATCTCCTACGAAAGTTATCAAAATTCTCATTTTTTCTCTATTTACTAAACTATAATAATCTTCTATTAAAAAAGAATCATGCTAAGCACTTTATTTTCATAAAGAAAAGTCTGGCCTTGGCAGACAACAGTGAATGATGGAGGTTTACATTTACAGCATCTCAACTGCTTAATGGCTTTTCAGTCCCTACCTTAGTTCTGAAATTTTTAATAGAATAGACTGTATATATTAATTACCACTAAACAAACATAAGGCACCTTTTCGTCCATCTCACTATAGAGCAACAGCACACACCTCAGTGGGTTTACATCAGTTTTCTCCGGAAATCAGGAAACACAGTCCAGTTATCAGTGTTTTCCCTCAGCCCTTCTCCTCTTTCAGAATGACATTTTATCCACTTTTTAATTTTTATGAGGATAGTTCTCATAGGAAATATTCTATGGAACCCAAAGGCTTGTGTAATTGAATTAACAGGTTTATAGAAAATCAGTTATGGCCAAAGTTGCAAAGGTGGGCGTGGAGAAAGAAGGAATATTTCAGCAAGATGCAGCCCATTATGTAAATTTGTCACCACATGCCATACATAATGAATAAACCTTGTGCTCTTAACACTTTGATTATAGACTATACAGACAATGCAAATTAAAATTCCTGCTGCTCTATAAACGAAATGAGAGGAAATTATGTAAATTTTAACACATTAGATTGATTTGGTTGAAACAAAAACCTGCTCCACTTGATGTTTTAGGGGAAGAACCACAATTACAATGATTGAAAAAGTGCAGTGTTAATGAAGTGTGTTATTGCTAATCAATTCCTCCTCCTCTGGTAATGGCCCATGGAGCCGTCACAGCCACGATGGCTCCAGAAACTCCTGTTCACATCAGAGAACTCACAGGAAAACTGGGATACACATTCAGGAAGGAAGGATTTGTATCGAATTATATGTCATACAGAATCAAAGAATGACAGAATGGTTTGGGTTGGCAGGGACCTTAAATCTCATCTCTGCCATGGGCAGGGACACCTTCCACCAGCCCAGGTTGCTCCAAGCCCCGTCCAACCTG
>JAWMRA010000020.1:454032-474049 GCA_035584735.1 Pseudotriccus pelzelni
TCCAGGGATCCAGGGGCAGCCACAGCTTCTCTGGGCAACCTGTGCCAGGGCCTCCCCACCCTCACAGGGAAGGATTTCTTCCACATATCTAATCTCTCTCTCTATACACACACAGACAACATATGTGTCCTTATGTATATATATATAGGTAGAGATATAAACACACACACACATCTAGAAAACTTTTTGGCAGTACTGCCTGTCTGCCTTAAATGCTGCTGTAAATACCAAGAAACTTCCCTTTGGGTTAAATAATCCCCTTTGTGCTAGCTGACTTCTTGGAAAAAACAGAATGAGTTTATCACGTGGTAGTAAACTGATCATGTTTAGTTCATTGATATTAAAAACAAGGTCACTTCGAGCTGAAAAGTGTCAAGCCCAAATTAAAGAACCTTAAAAATCAGACCCAGTGGTTTCAAAAGTTTCACATGAACAATGTGTTCCTGGCTTTTCTTTAAAGCTGAGCCTAGTTGATTTAATTCTGTAACCTTACTGTAAGGAACTTCAGTGCACAGAGCTGATAGAGTTCTGCAGTCAGTTGATATAAGAACATTATACCTTCTTTACACAAAGCAGAGGAACATGTCTCTCCAAGCGTCCTACCACCATTTGAAACACAATACTTTGTAGAGCTCCTCACCAGTGAGTTGCAAAAACCCGCAACCTTAACTATTTACTGTTATATAAAATAATTTTTTGTCCCGATTTTGCATTTTGCAGCCCATTTATTCACTAAGAATTTCCATCCCATTTTTAAAGAAAAATTTTCATTTGCAAAAGGATCTGCAGCATCAGAAATTTGTGACACTTATTCCCCATGCAAATCTGAGCAGATGGGATGAGCCAACCTGCTTTATTTTCTTTTTATTTATATAACTTTTATATCGTTCTTGGAAACATTTGTTGCCACATGTAGTGACTGCATTTGTTTCCTCTCTCTCATGACTTGTCTCCCACCAATCTTTTTTGGTTCCTGATAAGATATGAGGAAGCACTCGGCACAGAGACATCTCACTGACTTCAGTAGCAGTTTCACAGCCGCGACTGGTGCAGGTTGCGAACACAACACACAAAATCAGGAGAGCACAGGCAATGAGAGCTTTTCTGCAGAAATGACGTCGCAGATAAACCTGCAACACACACATCGAGACTGGCACTTACCACAAGAAATTTTAGTATATTATGTTTGATCCATGAACAAGGAAAAAAAGAAGGGTCCAGGCTCCAGCTGTGAGAGAAAATTTGGCAACCAGAAAAAAAGAAAATGCAAGAATAAAACTAAAAGGGAAAAAGTACAAAGGAATTAATCTTTCCTAGAAATAGAGCAACATGTATTTTGCAGGCTGAGGATACATGCTGGTACCAGTGCACTCTCCTCTGCTACGGTTTTAAAAATGCCAGTCTGTTTTTGGGTCGTTAATTCTGAACTAACGGAGCTGCTGCCGACAGCACAGAGCGGGACTGACCACGGGCTGCCCGAATTTATCCCGGCTCCTGGCTGGGGCTGCCGGAGGAATGAGCGCTGGGCTTCCTCCCCCGCAAAGAGGGCACAGCCTAATTGCACCACGCTAATTAGAATCTCAAAGCCTGACGTGGTCAAAGAGCCACTTAGGGCTTGGCAAACAAGAGATTTGCAAACCAAAATAGGAAACATCACCTAAAACTGAGAAACAGGAAAACCAATGTTAACTAAGGGAACGTCAAAGAGTAGGAGTTAAGCATTTCAGTTTGCAGGATTTGGTACAGATATTTTCTTGCATAAAATAGACACAAAGAATCACAGTGGCAAATATCTCACCCCACAGGAGTCAGCTTAATTTCCAGCTCACAAAACTCCTAGAAAACTGAATCTCTCCATGCTCCCTTTTGCTTGAATTCTTTGGCTTCAGATTGCTTCGTTTATAGGAAAAGGCTCTCTTTGATGTTGGAACAGTAGAAGGAGTGAAACAATGAATTTCCCATATTCTAATATCCAGGCATCCCAAGCTTGTTCGAGGACTCCTTGAATCATGAAGGCAAATAATTAAATTACCTGAGCTTTGATCAAGGAGTCGCTGCAGCCCCTTGTTGATGTAGAATGTGGCTGTTTGAAGCTCCAGACAGATAACTAGCCCATACGGGTTTTAACCCTTTTGTCTCTAGTAGTGGACTTCATGGCATGTTCTGGCATTCCAAAGGGAGCACCACAGCAGTCCTTCGGGGATGCTGCTCCAATAGGAGCACAGCAGGTGTAGTAGATCCAACAGGATCCCTATACCACAGACTTGACGGGATGCTTATTGAAAAGCTCCCAAACAAACGGAAATTATTTTCCAGTCAACTTAACTTGTTTTAAAACCATGCTTTGGAAGCTGCCCATTAGATGACATGACACCGAGACGTGTTAAAACACTTCTGAGAAGCAAAGGGGTTTGTCCCCACGATACAAGGATTTTCATCACGTCTATGGTTTCCAACTATTTCCTCCCAAAGAAATGTGAGTGGGCACATTCTCCTCTAGCCAGCTGAAGGAACTCTCTTAAAATAGAAAGAACAAATAGATCGAAACCTTCCCTCTCCTGTCAAATGCAAGCACCTGGTGAAGTCATCCTTGCCATGACCAGCCAAAGCCGGCAGGGCAGTACACAAACCAGGATTCAAGGCAGACACTCTGCTCTCAGCTGATTTGCTATTCTGAATATGAGTACTGAGAGAATTCCTCTCCACAAATGAGGAATTATGCTCCTCTTCATTCATTCTGTGATTCTTTTGGGACATGAGGAAGTTACTAAAAGGACATAATTAGAACGCATAATTAATATATAGCAATCTCTTACTCAGTTCTCTACACAGCTCCAACAACACAGCCATACGTACCCCTAATTTTAGCAGTTCCCTGGATTATGGAAATGACCTCACCAGACTACCAAGAAGTGGGAAAGGCAGTTTTGTAACAGGACTTTTTCTGGTATCCTTCATGGCAGAAAGGCATCTGTCCTTCAAGGCACAGCTGTGCAAAGGATTCCTGTCATGCACTGACTTCTCAATTCACATGGATACAGGCTTGAAAAAGCACAGTGAATATGCCTGGATTCCCCTAGATAACAGAGAAATTATTTTGGGGCATGAGGATGTAGAGAGAAATTCATGTATTTATTTTAAATGCTTGATATGTTATTAAAAAGTTGATTTGTTTCTGATCTGTTTGAAAATAAAGCCTGGGGCTTTTCATGAAGTCCAAAGGAGAAATGTGTATTAATGAATCAATAAGAATGAGAAATGAAGTTAATGTGTATACAATTTTATGCTTTTTCTGTTAAGTCAAAGGAGCTGCACATATAACATGTGAAACAAGAAGCTTTCACATTTGGGTAAACACTCCTTGTAACATTTCTGGAAAGTGTTAAAGCAGGAACTGCTGATCTCAAATTCAAGACGCAATTAGCATTCATAAATCAAAGCAATAAACTGCACAAGGCATTTATGGGTTAAATATAGTCTACTTTAAAGCATGCAGAAACAGTTAAAACACAAGCCTTTCTGCAGTTATTTTGAATTATTTCATTTCTAGTAAAAATAGATGTTATTTCCAGATGGGGTACACCTCTAGGCAAAACAGTCTTCTCTAGTGGGCAAAATGATTTAATACCAAGGGAAAAGTCTTTTGTACCCATTATTAATTTAATTTACATTATTTTCTTAATAAAGTATCAGAGACCTTCTGTAATTTTTTTTACAAAGAAAAACGTAAATAGAAGTTAAAAGTGCCATGTTTGGTAGCTCTCACATTGTGTATGACTTTCAAGAGATAACTTGCTGGTCCTTCATTTTTGGAGGGAAATACCATAAAGCAAAGAGCAGGATTTTACAGCTACATGACCAAAATACAGAATTGCACCCAGTCCGTCAGTAATCTGATACATGTGGACAGTCTGGTCCGAGTCTGCCGCAGAGGATGGCCCTCAGAACCTCATGAAGGCAGCAATTACGGGAGCTCACTTCCTGACCTCCAGCTCATCAGAAAAAAGCCAAGGTCACAGCAGTGAGCAACTGTCAAATCCTGGTAAGATCAGAGCTGGCACTTTCTCTCTAGACTTCATTATTTCAACCCAGCTCATTTCTTGTTCAATTTGACTGGATAATTAAACAAATATTAGTGTAATTTTGTACATATGATGGTGCATTGAGAGCATTCCTGACTCCGGTAGGACCAAAAGCTGGCTTAGCCCTGGAATACACAGCTCCATCTAACCTCCAGCGCACACATGCACTGATGTAACACCAACACTACTTGAAATGCCCACATCAAGGATGCTGATCAAGAATCCCAAGGTCAATGAACAACCCCCTGGACTCCAATACAGTTTCTCTGATTTATGTCAGGTTCACCAGTCTGAATTTTACCCAGTAAAGTGCAAACATCAGAGAAACAGTTTAAACTCGCCTGCTCATAGAACTCATTAAAAAAGACTGATAACTACAATAATAAAATTCTGAGTTTATATCAAATAAAGTGGACATTACCCTGGCCTTCCAAAAGTACAAATACATGCTGAAGGGCCCAATAAGGTGGAATTCAATGTCAAGTCCCTGACAGGCAAAACAGATTTGACTTTTGACTTTTGATTTTCCTCATGTGTTCTGACTGCTCCTTTAAAGCCCAAACCAGCTACCACTTGCTAATCTGAGATCTCTAGAATGACAGCACATCACTGCAGCACAGGGTAAATCTCTGTGCTACCTTTTTCCATGGAGTTCAGCATGTCCTATGCTATATGACATCTGCATATTGTATGTAAATAGTCTAGTGAGGCTGTAAGGCTGGTTTCCATTTCCCCTTTCAGGAGAGTGCTCAAGTATTTCTCAGATCACACCACTGTTGCCTTATATAAATGTGGAGTTTTCTTTGTTATGAAGTGAAGAATTATCAAAGTCATTGAACATACTGAGAATTAATCTTATCCTATTTAACTGCTCCCAGCACTTTGACATATACCAAGACAAATACATAGAAAATAAGGCTTTTGCTAATCCAGAAAATTAATTAATGTATGTAGAAGGTCACTGGACATCAGCTACAAGCTTGTAGTGAGGGGTATGATTACACTGCAGGCCGGGAATGGAAAAGCCTTGTTTAATTCAGGTCAGAGGAGAAGGCAACCGTTGGATCAGCCTGACCCAATGAATCCCAGATGAATGTCTCCATGTTGGAGGGTAAGTGGTGATGGCTGAGCAAACAGAAATAGGAAAACAAAAAGGAAGGTCACAAGATCCACTGTACCTGATAAAGGTGAGGTTATGGGAGGACAGGTCAAAGTTTACATTGAAAAGTGGGAGACTTGGAAGGGGAAACCTTCACTGAATATCAGATTTTGTGCTGTAGAGGGAGAGCAGGATCCAATGAACTGAGGGGCAGGAAAGATCATCACACACAGGCAAGTGCAATGAACTCCAGAAGATGATGCAGGAACCTGAGAGGCCAAGGACCAAGTTCAGAGCACAGGAAAGGCTCCAAGGGCGCAGAGAGAGCAACCTTAACTATTGCATGTGGGTTATTCTAAGCCAGACCATGCAGATTCCCCAATTAGCTCTGACGTTTCCAAATCAACCTTGTCTGTACAGGGCAGTGGGCTGTGAAGTGCAGTGCAGGATTGGGAATCACTGAAGAAGGGATCATCTCAAACTAGTTTCACTTGCACAGGTATAACCAGAGCACCACAGAAAACCACTTACTGAAGATCTTTTAGAGGATTTGTAAGCTTGGTACTTGAAACATGAGCATAATTAATCTATGAACATATTTTTTTCATATAAATATTACAAAATTCACAATTTTAAGGACAGAAAGAACTATTGTGACCTCTCTGTCTGACCCACAGTTACATGTGTTGGTACCTACTCAGCCCTTTTGCATGTAAATGATAAATTGTTTACATTCAAATGCTACTGCCTGCTATGTTTTCTTCTTGGCATAGAAAAAAGAAATGCTATGGAAATTGCCACCGTGCTAAAAGAATTGAAATGCATACTAATCAGCCACATTCTGCCAGCTATACCAGCTATAATTGGAACAGTAACAAACAAAAAGGCAACAATCAGCACTGGACAAAATTTTCTATTTGAATCGGAGTGCCAAGTAACATTATTACTCAATTGCTTTTCAGAATTTTGGAGCTCCCTGTGTCTGGAGAAATTTGGTTCGAAACTGTGAATGAACAGTTACTTTCACTAATGGGAAATATTGCAAATCTTCACTGGAATCTCAATTGCAAGAAAAATATACTGAAAGGGCATAAGAAGGGGATGTTAAAGTAAAAAATAGCTGTGCAGCCTGTGCTTGGGATAAATGTTTGAGTGATCTCAGTTCCACCAGCCTGGTGATCTCGGTGGTTCATGCAAAATGAAATGGGGAATTTGGTAGCTGCTCTGTACAAACCGAATTATCCTGGCAGCACTTAACTGCTTTAATATTGCTCAGGCCTGAGAAAAGCTCACAGTCATCTCTGCCCTGGACACAAAGTACCCTGAGAGGAAGAAATGCACTGAAATCTTCTCCTGATGATCAGCATGTCCTGGTGATCAACAGGAATTGAGTGATGTTCAGAAATCCCAACAACATCAGTGTGTGGCCAGGTCTGCTGCAGGAAGGACAGACTGTCAGGGGCCCCGCTCTGAAAAGGACAATATTGGACCTAAAACTGGATTCTAAAACTTCAGGTGTGTTTTCTAGTTCCGGTGAGACCAGTCTTTTGTTTTGTAATTGCTATTCAAAGTCCTGTGTTTACCTCAAGATTTCTCTCAGATAAAATTAAATTATTCCCAAAAATTAGGGATCAATTTTTGAATGTCTTTTTTTTTTCCCAACAGTTTACAGGTTGCAATGTTGCTTCAACTAAAATTTTTCCATAATCTATATGAATGAAAATACACATAAATGTTCACATAGTACAAATAAGTTGTAGGCAGGCACATAATATTATATCTAAAAATTTCTGAGGATCCTCATCTAAGGGCTGGTACAGTTACAGGTATTTTTGAAAATACATTCAGTTTTGGTTCAAATGCCAGCCAACTCTGCCCAAACTCTTATTTCTTTCGTTTGCCTTACAATGTCTACATGCAAAGAAATAATAAAAACTTAGTTGATAAAAGATGAAAGGAGTAACACAGTCTTTCACTCAGCAGCTCAAATCTTTGAGATAATTACTTTAAATTAAGAAGGGACAGACCGTTTAAATTTATGACTTAGTGCCGACACATGCATGTATTAATAAAACAGTTAGCATTAATGGAAATAGGGTTTAGCCTCCTGACTCAAATAGAGCCATCATTTCTGCTTTATACTGAACTAATGACTTATCCTTGGCAGAATGATATGTATGCATGTATTTAACTATTTAACTTAACCACTGAGACCAATTAATATGTTTCTGAAGTTTTATTTTATTTAAAAATATATATCAGCAGCCTCGCTGGGATAAAAATTATGTTGAACCAGAGTTTATATGGCAGCAGTTTAACTTGAAATGTAACTCTTTCACTTGGACTATCTGATGATTGCACTGTGTAAAATAAAGAGCACTAAAATGTCGAGCAGAAGAAGCACCTCTTGTGGGATTGGCATCAAGTTAAGGCACTTTTTGGCTTCCCAGGCTGGCACAGAGTGTGTGTGATTAAGAGCTCATGTGAAAGGAGATGGTGGGTGCAAGAGGGCACACCAGAAATTTTATGTCTAGTGCACCATGCAAAGGTAAGAAGCTAAATGTGTAGCTCACAAACACAGAGACTGTGTGTATAAGGTGTTTTAAAGGGTTATTGAATACAATTCCTAAAGGGTTATGGGATATAATTCCTTCTGCTCCTCACTCCAGTTCTACCTCACTGGAACAGTGTCAGACTGTACCAACACCATCAAATGAAACCTTAATTGTAATTACTGTCTAGATGGGCATTTCCTACAGCTGGCAGTCAGATACCAAAGCTCTGTTCAGTTTTGTCTGCTCTATAAAACTCCAGGACCCACAACTGTGTTTGATGTCAGTGTATCTGTAGTGGGGCTACAGTCTACCTGTTGATGAAGTATTAAACTGTCATTATAATAATGAATTATATTTGGAAACCTATTGCTCCACAGTTCACCAATCATTCCAGAAAATCCTGGCTCCTCTTTTACATTCAGTTACTTGGTCTTTTTCTTTTAATCCGTTTACATTGATTTCTACTACTCCAACTCTGCCTGCCATTGCATTACAATTAAGAATTCTGATGAACTCTTGCTGATTCAGAAGGGAGAGGGCTCTTACTCATTGCCAGACTTTGGAGGAAAAAAAAAGCCACACAAAAACCCCTTAGAATTTGCCTAAGGCAGCACTTTAAAACTGAGGAGCTAAATTATGGTTCCCGGAGCCAGCAGAGCTCAGTGGCACTGGGATCCTTGAGAGCCACCCCAGCACCCAAGAAGTTGTGGAAGAAGCCCTTGTGCCTTTGTCAGGCAAAATTACCCATAATGTCACCTTCCCCAGGGCACTGCTCAGCACCAGCACTGGCTGCTCCACAAATTTGTCTCTGAATTCCCGGTGGCTTGCAAGGCACTGCTGATGTCCCAGCCATGAGGAATGCTCTCTGGAGGACCCTGAACAGGACTGGCAACTCTAACTTTACATCCACCTTGAGCACACTGAGTGGCTGATGGCACATTCCCTGCCTTGCAGCAGAGGATGGGCAGCTATTGGGTCTCTTTGCAACACAGTGCTGAGCATCTTTCCCTGTGCAGTAGCTACTGACTCTCACCAGGAGTTGTTACTCCAAGATAATTCTTGGACAGCTGCACAGTTATCGTGGCATTGACTTGCCTGGTTTGGGCATCAAAGTTGTAGGCAAGGATTTTCATTAGATGCATTGGTTTCTCTGGCTGCATATCTGCTCATAACAATGCAATTTGTAGAGTTCTGCACTCATTACTCATGGTATAGAATTCTTATACTCAGGAGTTTGGTTTGTCTGTGAGTCAAAACAGAGATCTGTGCAGCCCCAAATCCTGCCTTTAGCAACTCTCAAAGTGGTTTCAAGGGAAGAACATCAGAAGAGGGCAGGTTGAATGAACCTCCTTCCATGCCTGTAACCACTCCAAATTTAAATTATCATGTATGTCCTTGCTGGTCAGGATCCAGGCCAGGTTGGACAGGGTTTGGAGCAACCTGGTCTAGCAGAAGACCAGGCAGATGTTGGAATCTTCAACCCAAACAATTCTCTGATTCTAGGACTTGCAATCATGAGTTGTAACAACAACTTTTTTATCCCAAGGTGCTGCAGGATATACAGAAATGATTTGGCCCAGTGTCCTTTTCTCAGTTCTTCAGCTGTAAGCTCCACTGACCTGGTTGTGTACAGATAAAACTAGACCAATATGACCTAATTTATCTTTTTTCTTTTCCTATCAAGGATGCCTTTATAAGATTTCTCATACATGAGAACATCTTTGAAAGAGATATATTTTGTTTCACTGTATCAATTTTTTTTTTGCGTCTTTAAACTTTTGGCATTGCAGGAAACACGACATTGCCTTAGAAAAGGGAAGAAAGGGAGAGCCAACCCCGCAAAGAGCTGGTGTTTTACACCCACACTCCAGCTGCGGAGTCAGCTTGTCTCCAGACAAGGATCCCAGAACTTCGCAAGGCGGTAACGCGATCCAGCGGCTCCAGAGCTGCTAATCCCGGCCGAGTGCCGGAGCATCAGCCCGGAGGGCGGCGGGGCTGGTCCCGCATCCCCCGGGATGCTCTGCCGGGAACAAAACGGCTTTCGGGGGCCGGCGGCGCGGAGCAGCGCTGCCCCCTAGTGTCCGCCCGGTGCCCCGCAGCCCCGCACGGCCCCGCAGCGCCCCGCACCGCCCCGGCCCGCATCGCCGCAGGTCCACACGTCTCCAGGCCCCCCATGGCCCCGGCCCCGCAGAGCCCCGCGGGCAGACCCGCTCCCCTCCCGCAGTAACGGAACGGGCCCAAGTCCCTCCTCCCACGGATGAACGGGTTTGAGTATTCGCCGCGTGCACTCAGAGGGATCGGTAATTCCCCAGCCTAAGAGCCCTCAGCATCAAAACCCAAACACAGCTCTGCTGCATTTTCTCCCAAAATACTGTAAGAGTTTTAGTCTGTGTCTAGTATATACCAAAGCATATGACTACAACGTTCCTTAGCTGATATATATGACAAAAATATATATATTGCATAAAATGACCACAGTGAAGTGTAAAGTCCTCCTAATTCACACAGACAAAGCGCCCGATCCAATCTCCCTTTAAATCAATGGCCATCTTGTCATTTATTTCCCTAAGCTTTAGGCTGGCCCCAACAAAGAAACAATGAAAACTGAAGTGCCATTAAAAAAATAAAAATGGGTATGGCATAGGAAATTATACACAGATTTTTAGTTTAAAATGCTGATAGGAAAACTCAAGACACACACAAACACACACACAAAAAAAGTCTAGGAAGAATGTTGTTACACTGTTCCACATTAATTGGTTCCAGATGAGACCTCTGTTCCTCACACACTGAAGATATTTCACTAAACATCCAGCTCACAAAATGGATTCAAGATTGGTTTAGTGAGTTCACCAAAAAGAAGAGACATTGCTTTTAAGTTTGAAATTACTTCTAAATTTCTGTGATGTCTGAGCTAGAAATAGCTGCTATTGTGGAATTCCAGCAATAAAACATTTGTTTGCCAAGTTATGCTTTGTTGGATTACAGCATTTGCAGAAAACAAAAATGTTAGTCTCAGTCTACTGTAACTCTGGACTTCACATATGTTTCTCACACTAAATTAAATATGTCAGATGTTGTCAGAATAGCTTATTAATTGAAGTTGAAATCACATCGTATGCTTTAAAGCATTTTATCTGATAAATCACTGAAATCATTCCAATCTTTGTAGTTTCCCCATATTGTTATGCAAAAGAAAAATTAATTTAGTTGTCATATCTCTCAATCAACCATTTCCATACATATTTTCTTCTGCAACTGCTGCTGCTAAATCTCAGTGACTTATCTCCTGACATGTCCTATTGCAGGAGCATTGCTGGTAATGAAGTAATCTAGTTCCTACAGATTTTTTTGGACAAGCAACACTTACAATTGTAACAAAGTTAAAGCTGATGTAGAGAAGCCTATAAATAGCATTCTCTGTCCGTGCTCATTTTCTGATGCTCTAGTGCGAGGCTGAGGTGGGAAAAAAAAAGTATTCAAGGCCTAAGAACAGCAGAAGAAAGACATCCTTTAGGTAAAATTTTTCTAAAGAATTGCCAATTCTTTTGTTGAAGCTCTTGTTCTTAGTTCTGTAACTTTATTTTGCTCTCCTGCAAGAGGAAGGAGAACTGCCTTTGAAGTACAGAGAGAAACTTCTGTTTCTAGAGCGTAGTAGACTGAGAAATGTGCTGAAAGAATGCCTTGTGTGTTAAAGTATGAAGCTCAGACCAGACCTTCTGCTGCCAATTTCCCCCCTGTTCTTGCTGCCCAGCTCCCAGACACGAACTGAGCTGCTCTGCCATGAAACTGCTGCTCATGAGCAAACATCTGCAATTCCACTTCCACAGACTCATAATATCTCTCCTTATAAAATCATCCAAAGGACTGAGCACAGGCATCGATCTGTGTTCCAAATCTCAGCAGACAGACCTGGCTGAGGCACATGTCAGATTAATTATTGCAGAACTTCTGCACTGAAAGCCTATTTATTTATGGGTATCCTTTAGCCAGTGCAGAAAAGGAGAACAAAGTATTTACCTGGAGAATCACCCAGACTTTGGAAACATTGAAGCAACGGAAGAGCAAGAGAGGTGGGAAAGGGATGGACATTCAGCCATGCCTGGGTTCGTGCTTCGCTGATCCTGAGTCTGTTAGAGCTTCCATTCAACAGTTCCATTATATAATAATTAAAAACATTTAATTCCTTCATAGAAAGGCACAGAGTCTGTGAAAATCTTATCATATCACAAATACATGGGAAGAACGTCTTTCCCAGGGAGTTTGTAGTAATTGGAACGTGGAAAGGAAATGAGCATTCTCCTTAGAAAGGGCCAATTTCTGAATTAGTGACCTCATTTGCTAAAGAGGTTCCTTTGTCACAGATATCTTGGTAGGTAAATACTGTGTTACACAGCCACTCTGTCCTTTGTAGCAATGGCACAAAGAAGGTCTTCCAGCATATACTGGTTCTCTCTTCACCAAATGAATATTTAAAAGAGTAGACAATAAAGGGGGACTTCTATAGAAGGTAAAGGCATTTGTGTCATGATGTCAGACTGCTATATGTGCTCCCAAAGGGTTGCACAGGAAGCACTTTTAGAATAAAAGTTAATGGTATTTATGGGGACCCACAAGCTGATCTATTTTACCTGTCTTGGGGATGTGCTTCTGTATGCATCATCCAGGAGCTTAATGCTTGTTGGACTAGCCCGTGCTAGAGACAGATACCGTTTTGGTACCTTGTGAATAGTAATGTGTTTGAAAGCCAGCAAAAATAATAATTAAAAAAAAAGAAACGGAGGAAAGGAAGGATGTAAATCAAAGCCTTCCTCTTTTTCATTCTGGATAGAGTATCCTTCATTTCATGCCTCCTAAATTCTGCATATCCATTTCGTGCCTGGGAGCTACAGCTCAAGTAAAAGATTTTCAGTTCGGGGCTTTCGGCATCTGCTTCTCCGGAGGAACATTTCAAATCGGCCAAACGCTCGCCCTCCCCCTCCCTGCCCCCGGGCAAGAACTGAAGGGAAAAAAATAAAAACCACCGTCTGCCACAGCGTTTTCTTTCTGCCTTTGGAGAGAGGATCGAGCCCTCGGAGACCCGCGGCCGCCGCCGCAGAGCCCGCACCGCTCGGCCCCGCATTCCGCTCCCCGCTCCCCGCATCCCGCACCCCGCACACCTGCCTGGCGCCGCGGCTGGCAAGTTTCGGGTGTCCCCGCTCGCATCCCCCCGTCGCATCGTTGCTTCCCGAGCTGCCCGAGCCGCTCATCCCCCGCTCCTTCCCTTTCCTTCCCCGCTCCTCTGCCCGCGCCCGCAGCGCTCCCCGCTCACCCAGAGTGGTCCGGCCGCGGCTCCTCCCGGGCTCCCCCCGCTCGCCTGCGGGTCCAGCGGGGCTGGCGGCGTCCCTTGGCCTCTCGGAGCAGGGAGGGGAGCAGGTCCCATTCACAACTCGCCGCGGAGCGGACACGGCGGCATCTTCAGCCTGTTACACTCCGGCGGCAGCGGCGGCTGAATGAGGCTCCGAGCTAGCGGCAGGAATTAGAAAGAGGGAGGGAGGGGAAAGCGGAGAGGGAGGGAGAGGGAGCATGGGGAGTGAAGCGAGATTAGAGGAAGGGAAAAGCTGGAGGCTGTTGCTTCGTCTCGATTTCCCTCTCCCTTCCCCCCAGCCCGGGGGGAGCGCAGCCCCTCGGCCCTGCCCTCCCGCCGGGCTCCCCTGCTGGGGCTCCTCTGATGCCCGCGGGGGAAGTTGGGGTTGGAGGGGCAAGGCGAGGGGCGGAAGAAGCCTAGGGTACCCTCTCCCTATGCCTAGTCAGGGGCAGGGTGTCCCCTCCCCACGGGTCGGTTCTGCCCCCTCTCAGTCACCCAGACACCCACGGGCACGGCTGCGGTGGGGCCGGGGACCTCCATCCTGGGCTGGCGCGTTCCGGGAGGGATGCGCTGTCCCTGTCCTGTCCCTGCCCCGTCGTCCCTCTGCAGATGCCCAGGACCACCCCAGGGCAGCTGCGGCGGCGCCGCCGGTGAGCTGAGACCCCCGGCAGAGCCCCGTGGAAATACCTGCTTGGGGCTGCCCCCGACTCATGGCACCCAGAGAGGAGTCGTCTGGGCTGGACAGGCAGCAGGAGCATTTTATACGGAATCCAGTCATGTTTTCTGTCAGGATCAGACATTTGTCCAGGAATAAAAAAAGGGGGGGAGGGGGAGAGAAAAAAGACAAGAAAAAAAAAAAAAAGACAAAGTTCCCCGAGCATTTCTGACTGTGGAAGAATCTCGGTCTGTTACAGCTCACAGCCAGAGGTGAGGTCAGGCCTCTGCCCTCCCGCTGGAGACGGAGGAGGGCACTTTCCTTCTCAAACACGCCTGACCCAGGGGCTGCCCCCTCACCCTTTCTGTTTTTCTTACCTACAGTGAACCCCCCCAGGCACGATTCCCAGGTGGAGCTGAGCTCTGGCAGCCCCGGGGGAAGCACCCCGAGGTGATGCACTCATTCAAACCCAGAGGCAGCAGGCAGTCCCTCCTGCCATCCGCACAGCCACAGGTGAGCCTGCAAAACCCCTCTCCCCCATCAGCTGCTCCCGCGGCGCCCAGGACCTGCGTGCTCCCCGAGGGCTGTGAGCACACCCAGTGCCATCTGTGCGGCCGTGGAGCAGCACGAAGCAGGGCAAGGGAAGGATAGAACACGTGGCCCCTCCAGAATAAAGCTTGCATTCGCCGTTGGAAATACCCTGGTTCCTCTTTGTGAAGATAATCTGCCCGTCCTCGGGCAACCCACCCGGATGGCTCAATCCCCAGCCCCCCAGGCTGCACTCACACTGCTCTGACCACACCACCCAGACCCAGAGAAGAAGGCTTTTATATACTCTGCTTAATTAGCTCTGCCAATAACTCCAGGCAAAGGAAAAAAATTGGCACAAAAGCTGCCACTGTACAAACAAAGAATTTGGAAGGAAGAAAGCTGATAAACAATGCATCCTAAGGAGGCTGAGGGACACTGAACATAGCACAGTGGAGCAGCAAACCATGGAATTGTTTAGGTTGGAAAAGCCCTCAAGTCCTATTATTTCTCCAGCACTGCCAAGGCCACCACTACCCAATGTCCCCAAGTGCCACATCCACATGTCTTTAAGTGATTGAGTTACCACTTTCCTGGAAAGCCCTTGACAACCCTTTCAGTGAAGAAATTTTCCCACATGTACATCCAATGTAAACCTCCCCTGGTGCAACCTGAGGCCATTTTCCCTTGTCCTGTCTCTTCTTGCTTGGGAGAAGAGACTGACAACTCTTCTTGCTACCACCTCCTTCCAGGTAATTGCAAAGAACAATTTGCTCCCCCGGAGCCTCCTTTTCTCCAGGTTAAACAACCCCAATCCTGCCCTATATCAGCCCCAGGGAAAGAGCAGGAGCCTCCTGGCTGCAGAGCTGGGTCTTGGAGAACTGAGGATAAAAAATTGCTTCAGAGAGGTGTTGAAAGTTCACATTTTGGTTCAAAAACACACCAGGGACAGCTCTGTGTGGGCCAGGAGGGAGGGTCTGAGGCTGCCTGAGCACAGACACAGCACCCAGGGCCACACTTGGGGACCCAGGGGGCTGAACATGGTGCAGGTGACAAACAGGGGGAGCAGCTGTGGCACAGACAGGCGAATAAACCCAGCAACACCCCGGGGGCTGAGCTGCAAGCACGAAGCCACAAGACAACTAACTAATTGGTATTTGAGTACTAGGGGCTTTATTTTCATAAGAGTAGGGCTGTGGTGCTAAGGTGTGGTTTTTGATAGGGAATTCCAGGAGTGATAAATGCCATCAAGAAATCAAACATGTAAAGGATCACTTGAAAATGTTTTTTGGGGAGGCAAAGATGAGGAAGGAGGGTGATACACATTAATATGGAACACTTTTGTCAAGAAATTGAGTTTTGGAAGAAAATAAGAAAGATAAATATGCCTCAAAATAGTTCACATAGACCCAGACCTATTGCCCTTAATGGACACCTGTCAGTCTCCTGTGACAATAAGATTAAGTAAAAGATTCCCCATTTTCTTCATTCTGGATACACTGCAGTGACTACTAGTGCAGCTCTGCCAAAACTGCCACCGAGCTGAGATCCAGAGCTGGGCAGGGGCTGAGGATTTGTCCCCATTTTTCCTTCTCTTGCTGACTTTAGGGGCAGAGTGGAGAGGATGACTTTTGTAATTCCCTTTTTTAAACTGCTGAGATCAGACATTTTTGAATATAAAGGAAATGTGAAAGCAATTTCAACCTAATTAAGCATATACAATAGGTACCCATAATATTCTCTAGTCAAAGGGCATATTGATCTATAATGAAAGGTTTCATTAATTCCATTCAAGGACGCACATTAACAAATGGGTGCAGTAACATTTGATCTGGTGAGTGCCTTGTTTCCTCCTTTCCTTCTGCATTGAAATTTCAGTGTAAACTAATCAGATTCTGCTATTCTTTTTCTCCCATTTGTTCATCTTCCCATAGAATTTGCAGATAGATGGTCCTTATCTGAAAACAAAATTGAAGCGAAACTCCTGATGGAATCTATGTGTTTGCACCTCTGGCTAAGTCTCAAGTCTGATTACCTTAATAACCACCATGGAATTAATTTCACCTACCTTAAGCCATATTAAAATTGAGTATCTAACAGGCTGTCTATGGTAAAACTTCACTTAATGTCGATAAAAAAGTCACTCTAAATGGGACAGGCCACTAGCTGCAAATGCCTCTCTATATCCCAAAGACAACTTGCTCACAGTAGAAACCTACTACAATCATCTGCACATCAGATGAGATGAGACAAGACCTATTTTTTACATCAGATACAGGAAAAAAGAAGTGGTCAAACCAACCCCAGTGTATGATGCTGATGAATGATGACGTTTGCTACATTCCCTTTAGCCATTACAGTTCACATTCCAGCAGTTCCAAACCACCCTCCATCATCTCAGGAGAGCTATTGCACAGTCCTGGCATGAGAAATGGCAGTGGTCACATAAAAGAGATGTGGGCATGGAGGAGGGTACCCTGGGCTGGCTGCAGAACTGCTCCACTGACTCAGACAGTGCTCGTGTGTTCACAGCACAATGTAGGGACATTTGCACGCTTGCCCACATCAGAGCTGGATATTGCCACCACACACAAAGACAAGGAAAAGAGGAAATGCTGCTGCAATTTCTGCCTTTGTCTACTGGTTGGTGACTCTTCCCCTCTGAAGCCTTGAGCTGGTGGTAACTTTATGAATGGTGGAAGCCGACGTAAATTCAAAGAGAACAGTGTCAGATTCACTAGTAGGAAGTCTTTCTAAATAGAGTTGCCAGCTCCCTCCACACAGTGTTAGATGCACACCAAAAAACCAGGCCCTCATAATTCTACTGCCATGAAGAGCAGTAGGGGAGGACATTGAGCTCTGGATTTATCATTTACAGCTGCTTGAAACCTGAACTCAGAATGAAATCAGTGTCAGACATAAATAAAGGAAGTTTATACATATTTTGTATTTGTTTTTGCATACCCATATATTTAGGTTAAGAACATCTGTGATAACAGATCTGTGAAACCTAAAAAAAGGTTTCTTTTCTACTGTGAGTTTAACAGTCTGAAATTTTTAAAAAGTCTGCTCATTGCTGGGTAAGTTAACCCATTTGTCATTTGAAAATCAGCTGGCTGATTTGTTTTCTAAGCATCTGAAGGGGTACATGCACTTAACTGAATCATTGTTCTAGGAAACATTGCATCTGAGTTCATGAAATGAGGGTAAGAAAGTATATTACAAGTTGAAGTTGGACCTTTGTTGCAAGGTGCATGAAAAACCTTGAACTGAGAACTTCAAAAAGCCTTCAGGAATTCAAAAGGATTTATCAATATCCCATTTACTCAGCAGCTTGGGAACATCTGCACAATAAGTATGAAAAAAGAAACTCTTTTCCATCTTTTGACCGTGTTTTCTGCAGGCCCCGCCAGCCCTTTTCACTCATGGCTTCCAACAGACACCTTCCCTCTCAGATACCCTTAACAGACCTGTAATTTCCTGCACTTTTCTTCTCACCTGGAAAATATTAGAGATTTAAAAGGCACATGAATAGCATATTGCTGCCTGCAGGAGCTGGGAGTTCAGGAAGAAGCAAAGAGTGATAAAGAAGCAGAGATTTATAGTAAAGGATATTCCGCATAGTCAGACCAACGTTTTTTGTCCAAAAGACCCTTTAATTTCAGTGTTACTTTGCTGATGAATCAAAGCAAAATTTGATTGCTGTGTAAACACATGAAGTGTGAGCAGCATTGAAGGAGAGAAAAAACTTTGTTCTTAATGACTTAAAAAAAAAAAGAAAACTTATTAAAGTCACAATGCCGGCACAGTGAGAAGACAAGTGTGTCAGAAGAGTATAACTAACAAAAGTGTTTATCTTGTGGCAAGGAAGCAAGGCTTTTGCACAATAAAGAATGAACAGCTCAAAGCAGCTGGAATCTAAACCATTTTTTCAAATAACAAATGTCTTCCTTATAGAAATACAAGAACATAACAACCTGTGTTTACTTGGAAAAGGTTAAAACAAAGGCAAAACCACAAAGGGCAAAAAACATACACAAAATAACTGATACAGAAGCTATTTCCACAAATGCAAAAATTTTCCTGGAGTTATACATTGAAACCTGGAGAGAAAAGGAAATTTTGAAGCTGGAAAAGGATTTACAGTAAAAGCCAAACTGAACTATGGAAGTACTGCAATTGTAAGCAGGGGTTTGGGGTGGCTATGGGCTTTAAATTTCAAATGTGCATATGGAGCTTTTTGTAAGGGCAGTAACTACACCGATAGATCATCAGCTTGAATCACCTCTTCCAAGTGGTGCCCAGGGTGGTACTTTCAAGTACAGGACTGATATGGCTGATATATCGAGGAGGAACACATGTTTTGGGATTGGTTATGTCTTTTCCCTGTTCATTATGAAGGTCTCATTCTTATCCCAGAGTGTGGCAAAGCTCTTCTCATTCACCTGCTGAGGGACTCTGGCCATGAGGACGTTTCATATTTTAACTCGATTTCATGATGAAGATGGAAATTCTCATCTTTAGTCAAATCCAGGTGTCCAGACTCAGACCACAAAACAACTTTCCTACCCATAAAACACAGCAGAATGTAGTCCAATTTCATTTAGGCTGCAGTAGAAGAGAAGCCTATTTTTCTCCAGTTTTCAGAGGTCTTTTAAAGTTAGGGCTGTTTTCATTCAGACTTCGATGAGGGAGCTTCCCTCATCACCTTGTGTTATAAAATCTGAGGACATTTAGCATGTATTGAATATGGACATTTAGGCATTTCTGTCACTGAGCTTTGAGGTCATCTTACCCTCATGCAGTTCTCAGAATATTTTGGGTCTATCTTATTCAGTTTTAAAAACTGTTGTAATGCAGCAGCATTCTGGTCATCATCGCATTTCCACAGCTCAACTGTGATGCACTGAAGACCAGGCAGGACTGGACTAGGCAGATTTTATGTGCTAAGGGGTTCTCTCAAGCCTGGGAAGCCTCCAGAAGCACAGAGACAGACTTGTGGTTGCCTTGAGTTACACTCTTGGCCCAATCAGTGACCAAGCCTCAGAGGGGAGGTGTTTAGAACACTGGAGTAGATTATCACAGAGAACATTATTCATAAGCACATTGATTGAAAAATACTGTATACATAGGGTCTGAGGGTCTGCTGACCAATGCAGATTCAAACTATAGACTTCTCTATTTAAAGCTTCAACCTAGTACCAAAAATTACAGCATGAAGGATTCAGGGGAGAAAAAAGGCCTAAACGGGTGAGTTAGACAGACCTCATAAACTTTATAATGTATCAATGTCTTTTACTAATGGGCTTTTTAGAAATGCAGATCAGAAAATTAAATTTCTCATCTAGACAAGGTACTATGTAGTTTGGAACTTGAGGCTCATTTATTTCTGACGCTGTGCATTAAAAGAAAGAAATGCATGTTTGTATCTATGTGTATGGACAGGCAACAATGGGCAGACTGGGAGAGAGGCTGGAGAGCAGCACCATGGACAGGGCCCGGGGGGCCGGGTCAGTGGCCAGGGAGGGGATTGCCCTGCTCTGCTCTGACCTGGGACTGCCTCTCCTGCAATACTGGGGCACGTTTGGGCACCACAATATAAAAAAGATATGAAGCCATTAGAGAGTGTCCAAAGGAGGCAACAAAGATGGGGAAGGGCCTGGATTTGAAGGCATGTGAGGACACTGAGGGCACTTGGTGTGTTCAGCTGGAGGAGACTGAGGGGAGACCTCAGTGCAGTTCCAACTGCCT
>JAWMRA010000020.1:479217-495498 GCA_035584735.1 Pseudotriccus pelzelni
AGTGTCCAAGGTCAGGTTGGACGGGTCTTGGAGCAACCTGGGCTGGTGGAAGGTGTCCCTGCCCATGGCAGGGGGTGTGAACAGGATGATCTTTAAGGTCTCTTCCAGTCCCTCACCACCCAAATCATTCGGTGATTCTACCCTTTTTACAGTGCCCTATATATTACAAAGTACAAGGTGCTCTGTTATAGGTCTAGATGCTTTCTTGGTTTGGATTGATAATGCAGCTTGGCATTGTTTTGAAATTTTACTTTGCTTGTGGGAGATTATAGTGTTTGAAAACTTTGATTCAAGAATATCAGAAACAGAGAATTTAATAACAATATTTGTAAACAACACCCTTATGTCCTCAAGAGTTACACATGCTGATACATTTAAAGACCGGATACACATGGACCTTTTAGACTTTTAATTGTAATATTAAAATTAATAACAGTGATGGTCACAAGAGTCCAACAAAACCAAGATTAAAAAAAATATGCCCAAATGTTTGAAGCTCTGTATCACACAGAGAAATGAGAGGGTTTTTTCATTCATTGTAGTGATTCAGGCAATTAAATTAATATTGTTCCTGTACATTGTCAGTACTTCTTCTGTTGAAAAGTTAACTGCCATAGGCTCTATAGGAGAATGGCAAAATGAAGAGACAAATAAAGGAGGTAAAGAAGTTACAGAACATAATGAATGAATTATTAATGTCATGAGTCTTCAGATCAAGCTTAAAGAAAGTAAACAAACCTTTTGGTTAGTAAGGAGGAAGAAGAAAGAGTCCATGATTCAGAAACTGTCACACTTGCTATTTCAATGAGCTAAAACATGAGGATGCAATGGCAGGCTCTGTTCTCATGCCATAAATCCAAAATAACACCATTAGCTTACTTGGTTTTTACACCGACTTCAGGAGAGTTACTTTGAATTTACATCACTGTAGGATCAGGATCAAACTGCTGAGAGGATATTAAAAGGAGATTAAACATGATCTTAAACAGCAATTTCCCAGGAGATCCAAGGATTTTCAATTTGCAAGATTTTACAACTGTCTGAGAGTTGGATAAATTTCAAATGCAGGGTCTGATAAGAGCATTTGCAGCTGCCAAAAGAACCTGTTTTAAGGACCTGGAAGTTGGCAGAGAAACAGAACATCATGGAGGAGTGTCACGGAACAGGCAAGGCAGCGAGCAACTGGCAGGAGCTCTGAGAGCATTTCTGGGAGCACAGGGGCATTACTGGACTCATTTCAGATATTGGGTAGGTTTATGATATTCCTCTGGTCACTCATTCAGCAAAACTTTCCGTCTGGGCTTAAAGCACAGATATCTATATTTTAATATCAAGGTCCACATTTGACTACCAAACTCCAGTTCATGGTAGACTCACACTCAGATCAACTCAGAAGACTTTTCAATATCTTGGTCTGATTTATTTTGCTTTTTCCCCAACACAAGATAGTTATTCAACACTTCCACATCTAAGTGTTGATTCCAATGTGGGTACCTCATCTCCCTGTCCTTCATTCATTAAACAGTATTTCTACTGAATTTAATGGAAAAACTTTTTTTTTCCTGGAGGCCTGTGCTCTTGGATACCTGCAGCTGCTGTTTGCAGGACACCCTCAGAGCAAGGTGAGTGCAACAATCTGATCTCTAATTCTTGAAACAGAGGATGGCTTCCATTTCACTCAAATTAATTTCTCATCTTGCATATGAGGACACAATATTCATCACCTGATACTCAGAAAGTCATAGGCTCAGTTGATAAGTTTTCCTGAAGAAACGAGAATTCCAAAGAGCCAATAAACAAATAGTGAATTCTGGTTTGGTGCTGATCTATGGTTAAGAGACATTGAGAAGAGATTAATGCTACAAACCAAGTGTGCAATTTTGACTACTGTGTCCTTTCAATTTGCTTATTCACAGAGGTCCAAACTGACTAGCCTTGAAGTTGGGCAGATTTACAGCTGCTTTTTGAGCACAACTAAAATTCTTCCGTAAACCAAAGAATTGAACAAAACACACACAAAGCAGACATACAAATTTTTTTGTACCTTTAACCCTGAAAATCAAGCACTGTAAATCATCCTCTTCAGGGATGTGCTGTAGTAACTAAAGTATGCAGATTTTAAAGATATCAAGAGAATAATTTTAAATAATCTAAACGACATACAGGCTTTATACATTAAACATGAAACATTATATAATGGGCTAATTTGAAGAAGGCTTCAAATTCTACTGCCCTTAAATCTGGCTGAGAAAAATCCTTAAGGAAATCACTTCTCTAATTCAAAGTGATTTTTTTATTGTTTGGGTGATATGATGGAACGATGATCTAGTTCACATACAATTATGGAGCACTTTTTTTGAAATAAAATGGAATCCAAATGCACATATAAGTAAAACAGTTTAATTTTATTGCCCAGAGCAATTACAGTCTGAAATCAGACATAAAGGCTCCAGAGCTTGTTATAAAAGACCAAAGAAAATATTCAAATGTCAATACAACTTCATTCTCTAGAAACAAATCTACCATAGGAAATACAAACTGGTATTTTTTAATAATAATAATAAAAATCCCACCAAGTGTATAGCAGGTACTGAAGCATGTCCCACATGACACTCCTGAGTAGTTCATTAAATAAGATAATTTTTGCATTACTTGTAGTTCTATTCATGGCCTCCAAGTATTTCACCTCCCTGTCCTAAATCAAAGAGCCCTCGTGGCACTTGATTCCTCACCTTTCAAAGCATTTGGCACTTGGCTTTTCCAGTTATAACTCCAATTACCAACAAGAATATTTCTTTTCAGCACAAAATATTCAGTGCCTTGTGTAATTTGGGCCTGAACTGGCATGTCTTTTTAACAGCTCCTGTTCAGAATGTTCATCTCCATAATAGATTTACTTGAGTTTTATTTGTTACTAGTCAAAATATTAAACTGCAGTTTTCACAACAAACTATTAGTAAACTGACATTAAATCCAGAGTGCAGATTTGACTGAGAGGAATTGAGATGGGAAACATTTTAAAATGTTGTAGAAACAACGTGTTGTTTTCATGTATTTTAAACAAAACATGTGAAAATATTAATTATAAATGTAAACCCAAACAAAATGTAGCTAAAATTAATTTTTTCAGATCTAAATTCTTGAGCAGAATCCAGTATTTGTTCAATTGTTGATATATTTTGTGAATGTCATTTCAAGCAGAAAAGCTGTTTAAATTGTTTCATTCAGCTAAAAAAATGCAGAGAATCAATTCTCAGTTTAAATAAGGTTTATGAGAACACCTATGAGTGTTTGTACCAAGTAATATGATAAGGACATGCACAGAAACATTCTGCTGAATTTTCAAAGTATGAAGTTCACTGGGTTGATAATAAAGTACTGCAATGACCTTGTTCCCTGGGATCTGATGGTTCTCATAGGGAGGCATCCGGTATAAATATGTTTTTATAATTTACACATTTCCAGAAAAAAAAACCAGCCCAGCCTATTTTTACCAATCTCCATACATATTAGATAAGTAAAAGGCAATGAAATGTGAAAAGGCAGCAGTAAAACTGTGTAAACCCAAACATTTATAATGACATAGTTTAGTTTGAGCACAAATGTCAACCTCCTCATGGTGCAGCTTCATGACATCTTATGATTGATGAAGATGGTGAGGTTCTATTAAAAGCCGTGCCATGTTCAAGATAACAAAGTTATCACACCATTAGGCACTTTCTGGATGGAATTAACAGCAAAGCCCCATTGATGGTCAAAATATTGTATTGCAGTCAAAGGCTTTGAAAGCACATATTTGAGAACCTGTGTATCCAAATGGCAAAGAGAGAGGATTAGATAATCCATTTTTATTAACTGCGGTGTAGCTGGAAAATAATAGAAATGTATAAAAATAAGAGGAAAATTTGTGTATTAGGTGTTGTTCAGAGCTATACAATGTAGTTCTTGCAAGGAAAACAAAAGCATTGTATTGGTTTGTAACATTGTTGAGGTGTATTCAGAAAAAAAGTAAATATTTGATCCATATGTCAAAAATAGGCCTCTGCTCTCACAATATTTCCCTGGGAAAAACCCAGGAAAGCCATTGAATACACTGATGAGTGGTGCTGGCTGATGGTGGCTGAGATCTGGGAAGAGATTTCATCTCAGGGCATAGAAAAGAAACTGAAACGGGGAAATTTAGATGAGAGATACAGAAAAAATCCTTCCCTGTGAGGGCGGGGAGGCCCTGGCACAGCTTGCCCAGAGAAGCTGTGGCTGCCCCATCCCTGGAAGTGTCCAAGGCCAGGTTGGACAGGGCTTGGAGCAACCTGGGCTGGTGGAAGGTGTCCCTGTCCATGGCAGGGGGTGGAATGAGATGAGCTTTAAGGTCCCTTCCAACTCAAAGCATTCTGTGATTCTAAGAGTCACATGTGCCTTTTTGCCAAAGATGAAGACCTTTTGTCTGAAGAAAGATGTGTTTCCCATGCATTTTCTGAAAGATTTTGAAATATTAGCAATGGCAAGTGGAAAGAAATCTTGCAAATCTACTCAGGTTCCCAACCATGTTAATCTACAAAAAGATGAACCACATCAAGGAAAGGGAAGAATAACTAACTTAAATTGAATTTTGTCTAATCAATTTACAGACTTTCAAATATATTAAAAATCTACGCATTGCCTCCCCAACAAACAAAATACCATAACTCCATAAACAGAAATGCTAAAAATCTGCCTCCATAACAAGGTGAATATAATGAGACCTGTCACTCATCCGGGGTGTCTGAGGAGTGACTCAGTAAGTTTGTAAAGAGCTTTGAAATCCTGAGATGAAAGATGGCAAAGATATGCAAAGTATTACCATCATAATACAAAGGGGTGTTATCATTGTCATCAAACCCAGTGCCTTAGGAAAGGGCATTTTTCCATGGGAATTCATTTGTGATTTTAATAGCTCACTTACTCCAAGGTGAAGCTTCTCTTACTATCAGATCCCAACCTGGATCCAGGGAGTGAGACTACCAGGATATATAACCATATTCTTGCACTTCCAGCCCCAAGATGTCATTGCCATACAGAGAATTGCCTCTGAACTGCAGCTGAGGATGGTGCAGGCACAGGGAACCCATGTCTGTCAGTTCAGCATCGCCCTCCACGGGCAGCAGATGCAGCTCCAGAGCTTTTCTTTTCCAGGACTCAGGGTAGATTGTCTCTTTTGAGCTCCTGCAACTGCTGTTCTAAAGAATATTACACAGAGAGTGCCAAAGCAAAAATACATGTGGATGCATGTACCAAAAAAGGGAAAAATATAGTTTGAAAATTGAGAAGATTTTGCTGTTCTAGGGAGCAACACAGACTCAATTTGAGGTCTTTGTCATTAAAAAAACAGGGCTGTGTCATTACTGAAGGAGAGATTCTGATTCCAAATGTCAACACCAACTCATCCACCATGATACAGCAGCAGAATTGCTACAGTCAGCATCTGCACATGCAGAGGAATTTTGTGGGAGGCCTTGCAAGTGCCCCCAGCAGCCCCAGAGCTCTGATAAACCCCTTGTGCCACAAAACTTGGCCTTTTGTTTCCTACTAAGTATCAGTGATTCTGTACAAACTCAGCTATACAGTGATGCTGATCTGTCAGTTTTACTCATTTATCCATAAGTAAACAAATGGAATCAATGTCTAAAAGGTTACATTTTTTATTGATCTTAAACCATGATCTGACAGGTGCTACTTGCTTTCCATAGGTGCTGTTTCTGGCAACACACCTCAGCTGAAGAGCACTGAAATTAAATTCCTGCTTTGGTTCATTAAAATATTCCGCAAGTGAATACATTTATAAATCATAATTAACTACCCCTTTCTGTCTAGTTTCTCTCTTGAATTGTTTTGCATTAGTTTGTTACAGTTCTGGAGCAGAGAGAAGTATGTCTATTAAAGATTTGGACATCTCCTGGGAAAAAGTAACTTTTATTGATTGCACCTGAAACAAGTTGTTTCTGCCTGGGGAGGATCAAGCTCTTGTTGTCTTTCTCCAGTTAAACCTGAACTAGGCTGAATTTCAACAGTGCTGACCAGTCACATACTGGGCCTGTCCAAGCCTACACCTGCAGCTCTTAAATTCTGGTGTTAATTCACAAAACTCTTTTGAAGTCCATGGAGCTGTGCCAGTTTTCATGTACAGAATACCCTGCCCATTATTTCTGATGTCATACAATTACAGAACAGCTCTACCAGGTTCCTTGTTTTTATCAAGAAACAGTTTACTGAAATCAAGTGTATTGTATTGTGCAACACTTTAGAAAAGACTTAAAAAGTGAAGGCAGTATAAAGAGTAGATTACTGTATTACTTACAACATGGGGGTGGAATAGCTTTATTTTTATGTAAATTCCTCTAAGGAATGATGGATTCATTTTGCCTTGATAATGTTCAAGGTGGCAGTAATTCCCTGTGGAAACAACATATCAGATATACAGAGAAAGTTTCGATTAAAGTACACTGGGAACTAACATGTTTGCTGCTTTTAATATAATAAGAGATTAGTTTAGGAGCAGTTTCTTTTACTTTGGCTTTTTTCTGTTGGCTTGGAAAATAACGATCAGAGTTTTGAGCCCTTGGGACGGAACGGTTTGGGGTAATTAAGTGACACATAAGCCCTGCACAAAGGGTGATGGCAGATGACATTGCTGTTCATCCTGACCCTGCCCAGACACCACAGCAAACTGGACAGAGATGCTCACGGTTCAGAGGAATGATTAGCACAGTGCTAATCCTGTCTGCTAAGTGGTGATCATAGTGCTAAATCCTGCAGACTGAGGAAATCAAGGATTTGTTCCAGGGGTCATCCAGTATCACATCTCCACCCCACAGACATGCATCTGTCTGTCTGCCACAGCCTGACCTCAACTCGTTTGCTTCCTGAAGAACAGAAAAACATCAGACTAATTCTTTCTAAAATGTGATTTCCAAAGACAACTCAAAAATTAAAAAATGTGTCCAATCAATTTATGCTCTGCCTTCCTCAAATCAGGACAAATAAGGGACAGACAAATCCCCCAACCCTGCAGCTGTATAAACCCTACTGCCCATCCACAGGAGCAGTGCACAACACTGGGAACACTCAACAGCTCAGGAGTCAGAGGGGACCAAAACACCACTTTTGGGAAGCTCTGACTGAAGTGCCCACTCAACAACTGCTTGCAGATCCCATCTCTTTGGCAGACTACAGTTTCCAGTAAGTCCTCTGGCTCTTGGCTGACAGACCAGCAGATCTCTATGAAAAGGCCACCGAGGACACAGGGAAAATAATATTGCTCAAGCACCATTTGCTCTTCCTGACTACTCATTTGGATCATTCCTCTGATTCAGAACACAATTTCTATTCTCATGCTGCTATTCTTCAAGTCACCACTCAACTCATTTACATTTTTTGCCACTGGCAAAGAATAATATTCTGTTCCTTTACATGTTGATCCTTGTCCCTCTCCAGTTCACAACATGATTATAAAATGTTAAGTGCTGATCCTCCAATAAAACTTAGACACATCTGAAACTATGTTCGGGAAGCCCAAGAAAACAATATAAAAGTGAAGGGAAAGGTATAAAAGGAAACTGCAGCTTCTGTTCAAAGCACAGACTGCCCAAAAGAAGCCAGTGTGAATATAACATTGAAGTGACCTACAGAAATCATAAACACTTGATGTTCTGAATCACAAGACAGAGAAAAAACTAGGTAAGACATCAAATACACTGGAAAACAGTAGAGGATAATAGCTACAAGGCAATGCACAAAGGTGAAAGAAGAGAGTTATTACAAAAGTCCTAAAATAAAAAGGTGCTAATTGCCATTCATCTTGAAAGTAGGCAATTTTCCAAGGCACTGTAACCAGCCATAGTCTTCCTGTTAGTATGGAAGAATAATATTTCAGGTAGAGAACACTTCAAATACAAAGAGAAAAAAGCTCCCCACACCTCAAGCAGGAAAATAATCACCCCAGAGTATTCAAAGCAAATAGCACTAAAACTCATTGGATTTGTAAAAGCAAACCATGACAATTTTGTTCAGTCTTTAATGACTTAGTGAGTAGGTTAACGTGACTATTTGTATCATTAGCACAACCATTTGGAGGTACACAAAGCATTATTTTAGAAGTCCTTGGACCTGTTCTGTTATAATGCCTGTCATGGTTCAGCTTAAGCTCTCACTTTAAAACAGAAAGGTTTGCTTTTAAACTACTTTTTGTATTTGCTGTTAAGTGAACACATAAGAATGCACTTTCTTCTTGATTTTTAGATATCATTCTCACTTAGCAGAAATTTGCAGGACAATATACTGTCAGCTGTACAGGTTCCAGTCATGGAAAGATGGAAGCCTTAGAGCTCTTTCTACACCCCTCGAGCCCTTGACTGAGTGGATGAAATTACTTCTTGGTCTCACAAAACACTGGCCAGAGCTCTTGGTATCTCCTTGGGGAAGTTTTGGGAGGCACTCAGACTCTACACTGGGAAGGGACTTCAGCCAACCACACACTTCAGGGTGTTCATACACTCTGGTGTCTTATGACAGGAGAACTGTCTCTGTTTTCCACCACTTTGAACATGGCAACACATCCATTAAGGTGATGTTTGAAGTAAGACATTGCAATAGATCAAGGTCAGTAGAATTAATGATCTACACTAGTAAATCGCAGAATCATGTCTGTGCTTTTTTTCCTCTATGAAGAGAATAAAAAGAATGTGGTATGGAATGGTATGGAATGCAGAAATAAACACCATCACCTTCCATCATATTTTCTTAGTCAGTGTTTCACAGGATTTTGGGATAAATTCTTACAGAGCCATTACTCCTCTTGTTTCCAACCTTCACTGTGCTCTCTGCTGCAAAAACATGTGTGGGAAAGCTGGCTCTGTCTTGCTTTCATGACCTACATGATTGCATGATCTACATGAAATCTTTGTGTTTCAGGGATACTGAAGGAACTTATCTTCACCTTGAAATCTCAATCCTTTTCACCTGAAATACTTTTTTCAGCTTTAGTCACTTATCCTGGGTTACTGAACTCCATTTTCCCTCAGTCCTTTTGGTACATACCAGGACCTGAGTTTTACACAGCCTATGGAACTTGAAAAGCTGTGCCACGGCCAATTCATTCCTCTGAATTCTCTTGCATAAAATCTCTCATTTATTAGTGTGAGAATAAACAGCCCCACATGCCCACAAGTCATGATTAAAACCTTCTATATCATCTTGAGGGTTGGTAGTTGTAAAAATCTTAGCACTTACAGATTCCCTAGAAGAAGCTAAAGAAATCCTCAAACTTTAACAGCACTAAGGGGTTTATGTGGACAAAAATATCCATCAGAACATATTCAGCCTCCAGTGAAGAAATGTTTGGTTTAGACAAAAATCTCCTGATAGTCTGAACTCCATCTGTGACCTGTTGGTATTGACTTGCTCACTACAATATATAAGTATTGACTAATCCAACCGAAACCCACCTATGGGTCACACACCTGGGACATTGCTGGACTGACAGTGCTTCCACCCGGGAAAACTCACGGGGGAAGCAGCAAGAGGAATGCTATCAACAAATATCACACTTCCTCTATTTGAAAAGCATTGCTTTATGCCTTGAGTGAAGAATACAACATAGAAATAAATTGTTTTCTACGCTGTAGATTCAGAACTGCCTGGCTGTGAGAAGAGAGAAAAAGCTCTTGCAGTAGTAGGAGATAATTATGGACAATGACAGGACATCACATAAAGTCTCCTGGGAAAAAATAATTGATCCATGCCATCAATAATTCCACTCTATCTTTTTGTCTCTGCCTGAACTTCTTTTTCTTCTTTCTTTCTACTGTACTACTACTCTTATGTGACCTTCAGCCAACCATTAAGGTAACCATTGAGCAGCAGTAATAATTTTATAGCGTGGTCTATAATCTTGCTTTTTGCATTGATGCTAGGAGGTTTTCCTTTTTTTAACGTCACTCTCTTTAATGTTTCCAGTATGATAAGAATGTATTTTCTGCTACTTGCAGTGCTTTCAATTGTTACTGCAACTGTACTTATTATTTTCCAAAATTTGAAAAACGCTTCATTGCCAGGCACTAAGACCCTCAGCTTAATCCCATCTTCCTGCCAATGACTTATTTTGGATTTGTGCAGAACTCTGGACCTGGTTGCATGACAGCAGCTCTTCAGTTCATTGTATCCTTCAACATATAAATAAAAATTGCTTAAAAGTCCTTGGACTTCTCACAGATAAGGTCAGAGGAAGGTTCTGGTGCTGATGCAGCCCTGACAACAAGGGGAACAAGTACAAGCTTAAATTAAAAAGTAACACACCTCTTTTCAGTTTTGTTGTACCTCTGGATATCCTATTATATTGCCTATTACCAGGGACTTTTATGATTTCAGTTCTGCAGAGTATAAACATCATCTTAAAAGAATTAATAAGTATTATGGCTGCTAAGAAAGTACTTGCAAAAATGCTGTAAAGCATTAAAGATATTAACATTAGCATTTAAAACAAGCTGCATATAAATGAAACTGAAATTAAATAAGAATCTTTCTGCTGGCTCTTCATTTTAAGGAAATACATGAATTTCTCTCAAAGAAATGCTATTAGGAAATTAATTTCAGCTGACTGTGCATGCTGAAAATGGTGTGTGCTCTAGAAGAGGAGGCAGCACAAAGAGGTAACTTAAGAAACTTTATTCTCACCACATCAAAGACAGGGAAACACACAAGCAAGACCAGAATTTAAGGCCTTGATTTGTAGCTTGAACTGCACCAACAAACTGTTACTTCATCTCAGTAATGTCACAGTGACAATGGGAACTTCCAGTGACAAACGGGGGATGTGCCAGACCAAAAGCTACTTTTTACAGGAGAATAGTATTAAATTCTCTGATGAATTGCAGTGACTTTAATAGACATAAAACTTACCTGGGAAGATCCTGAACATACCTGGCATAAGCCCTGTTGAAGTCAGACAAATCCAAGCTGGGCGTAGATCTGTGATGGACAATTGAACTCAGAAATAATTAAGGAATGGTTCCTTCATCTTTTCCCATCCAGGTGCTGCCCTTGTTCAAATGCTGTTGCCTCGTTTGTATCGAGGGGCCCAGAACAGTGAAGTAAAAGGCAAGATTTATTGCACAAAAAGTTCAAACCAGATAATCTAATGGTTCCATTCACTCCTGAAATAAAAACCATTTTTGGATTACTTGTTCTCTAAGCTCTATACACAGGCACATCTTTATAAAGGAATTTCCTTCATGTGCTCTTTAATTGCTGTTGCTATTTTTGTTATTTTTCTCCATATTGTTTTCTTTCTTTTTTTTTTTTTTGTTTGTTTTTAATGGAGAAGAAAAAGGGCAGCAAAAGGACTATCCACTTT
The DNA here is from genome assembly GCA_035584735.1 of Pseudotriccus pelzelni. NCBI lineage: Eukaryota > Metazoa > Chordata > Aves > Passeriformes > Tyrannidae > Pseudotriccus > Pseudotriccus pelzelni. Next base: position 490,604 of record JAWMRA010000020.1, read on the forward strand.
TTTAAAAAATATTATTTATTTGAATACAGGTTATAAAATTAGTTCCCTTATGGTTTTATGGCTGAAATTTTTAATATTAACATTCCTCACCAACAAAGCACGTGAATGTTCTACAGGACTCAAGGTTATTCACACTGAAAAAGGGAACACCACTCAAATGAAAAGTCTAGTTTCTATCTTTTTATGGAAGATACCCCATGTTGACTTTTTTACATCCAAATCCTATTTATTTCTGAACAAAAGAATCTAACAGGATGCATTCAAGATAAGTTCTTAGAATTAATAAAACTAAGATTTAAGTGCTGTTTACAGAAATCTCTAAGATGTGCCTTGCCAAGATTAGTTAATGTGGCATAAATGAAAATGGAACAGACAGATTAATTAATTAATTAATTTTGGAAAAAAACTACCCACCAAACTAAAACCAAAAACCAACCCAACAAACTGCCACCAGACAACAAATCTCATTTTGAAGTATCCAATTAATATCTTGGCATGGCAGACAGATACACCAATGGATGGACCCTTCCACCTCAATTTCTGTGACTGCAAAACTGACAGAAAGGAGCAGGAGGAGGACAATATTCCCAGCATAAAGGCACTGAATTGATAATCACCAGTACTGGTTTTACATCCAATAACTTGTGCTTTCACAATATATTTCAGCCTTTTCATAGCTCTCCATCCAAGCACAAGCTGAAAGAATGTCAATTTGAGGGCAATAAAAATGTGTTCTAGATTAGAGTTGCACATAATGGAGAAAGAATTCCAGTCAAAATAAAGCCAATCTCATGTTACTTTCTTGGGCTGAGGAATCAGATACAGTTTCCCTTTTTTTTAACTTATGAATTTGAAAAATGTTTCCTCGTTAGAACATAATCAAGAACATGTGTGAGGAAGATCTGAACTGATGATGCTCTCACAGAGCAATGAAAGAAACAGATTTTTCAGAGGCAGCGTTCTGATTTTGTAATGTATGTACATAATTGCAACTTTGAAGGTGAAAGCATAAATTGCTACAGGCACCTGCACTCAATCCACTTTAAAAAGCAAATAGAACAGATCTAAAATTCCATATTTAACCCCTAGAATGTTAAAGTTCCCTACAGGAAAAAAAAATCCTTAAAATATATCTAAGCAGCTAAATAATTTTTATTATCTTGCTTAAGGAAGAATGCAAAAAACCAAAAGCCAAACACACACAAAAAATCTCCACTAGATCTCTGATGCCATGAAACACAGCTTATGGATTTTATAATTCTTCCCTTTAAAAATTTCATTTGCTTGCTATTCACCAATGAGGTACTTTGTTTTTCTCTCTAAAAGTCAGTAACCAGAAATGTCCCAGAGCCTGTTTGTGGTGGGTGCAACATCCAAATTAGCTCTGACATTTTTTGGGAAGGTTTGATTTTGCAAATTTTCCAAGAAATTTCTATGTCAGACACAGGTGGGATAAATTATCTTCCAGTAGTACCTGGAATCTGCGTGGAACAGGACAAACAATGTCACAGAAGTGGAGGTAAGAAATCAGGGAACCAAAATATCTCAAGTTCATATCCACTTACATCCTCTCCTTTAAGCTACATTTTATGGCCAAATATCAGCATTCTGGAGCTCCTTGGGGCAGGTGGGGTCAAACACAGATGTGTAAGCACTTGCTTTCTACCAAAAAAATTCCTCCAAATCTTACTCCAAGTTCACCCCTGTGACATAAAGGAAGTCACATCCTTGCCATTCTTCTCCTTTCATGCATATATTAATTATCAGAACAAATAATTTTAGTCTCCCTTATTCCCTTCCTTCTTTCAGAGCAAACCTGGGGTTATTAAACAAGTAAAGTGGAAGTGGTGAAAATATGGATACTGGGAAACTTGGATTTAAGTAACTCCACTGAGGACAGGATTTTCTACCCTTCAATTTTTTAGGGGATCTGTGTGAGACACAGCACAAAAACACAATCATGCATCGGGTAAAGCTTAAAGAGAAGAAAAAGGTGGCTTCAAAGCAATTGATATTAAGAATGCTGCTATTTTTTCTTTTCTCTCCTTGGCCTAAATATTTCTGGGAATTTTCTAGCATAGATAAGATTCTGTTCTGGGGCAATTGAAAGACAGTAAATCTGAGCTGGCTTTCTCCAGCAGAAGATGTGCCCTTATAAGACAAACTGGAAAAATCATATAAAAATGAACACAGTCTGAGGGATGAACACAATTCCAAATTTAACTATACTGATTCAAAAACAAACAATAGTTCTGTTAGAAATTGGCAGCATTCCCAATAATAATATTTAAAGAAGCAAAGACAGAATACAATATGCACAGGCATAGTCCAACTATTTTTAACTGACATATAACTGTACACTTTATGAGAAAAGTTCAACAAGATTTGTCAAATAACTCAAGGTCTGGCTATTCAAATCTTCACTGTTTTTTTGAGAGCGCACTCTCTGTATGTCACTAGAATGTGCTGAGAAGCTCCAGTCTGAGGGCTCCCGTCTTGGTACCAGCAGAACACCACATGCATTTGCCTGCACAGTTTCTTGGGACAAAAAGAGGACTGATGTAACGTTATGACTTTCCACAGGCTGTGGACAAGCTGGTTCCTGATTGCCCATCATCAGATATTTTGCTCTTCAGGGATCAAATTTTACTTTCTCTAGAACAAAACATCAGCTGTGGTGAAAACTCTCCACAACATCATCCAGGATCCTGAAGCTTGCTGGGAAGCTGCTGAAGATTCAGAACGGTGTGTCCCAAAAAGCTCTACCAGCACAAGGCCTCTCAGATTTAAGTGCTTGACACCCTTGGCATAACTGGAAATTTTTAGGCCAAGCCAGATTTATAAGGTCTGTCTGATGCTTAGAGACATCCCAGAGTTATGGCTCCACGCTGGGCTTTTCAAAGATTTCTTTGTCAGCAAATAACAAGTGAAACCCATCAGTGCAGACCATGGATGAGATTAGATATGTTTTTAGGTCGCAAGCTAAAAGCTTGCTAATGCTTACAGGCATTCCTTGTCTAGGAATGTTTGTTAATTTGAACTCCCCTCCCTTGTTGTGTTTCTTTAATCTCCCAACCAGCTGTCTCCCATAAAAAGATATTTCTGTTTTTAGTTACAAATCTGTTTAGAGATAAAACTTGCTCATAAATACACAACTGCATCCATGGCCTTTTTTTTTTTTTTTTTCTTTTTTTTTACTGACAGCAGAAAACCAACTCCAGATGAAAAATATTGAACTTTTTTTAGGAACAGAACGTGGTTCCTACTTGCTCGAAGCACAGTGCATGTGCTCTATCTTTTAGGTCTGGCATGACACTGTGAAAGAACTCATTGAAAGAGCCATTTTGGCCACCTTTTCAGATTTAGAGCTCATGAGGTGGGATAAATGGAAGCTCTCTCAGAGACTCGTAGTATTTTTCCCTGCAGAACGTATAAACGGACTCGGTGTAAACGACAAAAAAACTTCCCCCAGCTCTACAACTTTTTCTTTCCTAATAATAGCAAACCCAGGTAATTCATAACTTGTTTTCCCTTCTCTTAACTCCTAGATTTTAACTAAGTAAATTGTGTCTGGTTCTTAATTTGTATTCAATACAGATACATCAATCCAGAGTTCAACATCTCTGGGAACAATAGGTTTGAGTACAATTGAGGGCTGTGAGCCAGATCCTCTTGTTCAAACACACACATTCAGATGGTTTTTAAGCAATTTCACTAGAATGTGTTAAGAGTTCTTTAATTTACTCCTTCCTGCCCATACCATATTCCTCTTAAAGCAACCTCTGTTTTCTGAATAGTTCTGATTTCCATTAAAATGATTTTCAGGTATTTCATTAGAAGTAAACTGAAATACGTCTCCCTGTAATTCAAGCTAAGTGCAAAAGAGCAACAGAATTCTAATGCTGAATTTTACTGCTGCAGAAAGTAACATTTTAGTGATACCCAAGCAACATTCTGCAATCATCCTTCATACCTATAAGAAAACATATACTGCCCCAAACCTATCAGTCCTGCCTTGGTCATCTGCTAATTGAGGCTCTGGAAACTCATCTTGCAGCATTACTTCAAAATTTAGCCCTGAATATTTCTGTATATATAATATTCTGGTGTTACCCAGCATATCTTAATTATTAAAATATTATTTCAAGTGTATTTCCATTAATATTTACTTTACTCTTGCTGCAGTTCAGCACACAGTTCTGTGAAAAACTGATTAAAAATATAGTTGCATGAAATATATGAAAACTAAATTCTACTAGTCTCAAAATATCAAGATTTTATGGACAATGTGCCAAAGCTCTGTGCTGTACTGTAGAGTATAAATATTTACAACTGAGTTAATGTATGACTAGTTAAATGCTGTGGGCTGTACTCATTGCCCCAAGTGAATTCCCATCTGAAGACACTGCAGTCTGTCAGTTATCCCACAAAGTTGTCTTATCTAAACCCTTCCACAGGAGGCCATGTCATTCAGACCCCGAGTGATCGGCACGTGTGGAACATCCGCCATTGACAGAGGGGGCTGACAGGAGCAAACGGGAACTACTGCAAGATGAAAAAGCTTTCCCTGGTCTGCAGCTCAGGACCGTGCTTTTCAGACACAGGACTGCACTGGGGCCTGTTCACAGACTCTAACACAGCGGGGGCTGTGTCTGTGCCATGGGGACATGGCTCCGAGGGCAGGGCCAGGAGCCAGCAGCTTCAGCTTGGAGATGGACAATTAACTGAATCACTGAGTGCTTTGGGTTGGAAGGATCTTAAAGCTCATCTCCTTCCACCCCCTGCCATGGGCAGGGACACCTTCCACCAGCCCAGGTAACTCCAAGCCCCATCCAACCTGGCCTTGGACACTTCCAGGGATGGGGCAGCCACAGCTTCTCTGGGCAACCTGTGCC
>JAWMRA010000020.1:512783-524606 GCA_035584735.1 Pseudotriccus pelzelni
CCAAGGCCAGGTTGGACGGGGCTTGGAGCAACCTGGGCTGGTGGAAGGTGTCCCTGCCCATGGCAGGGAGTGGAACTAGGAGATCTTTAAAAGGTCCCTTCCAACTCAAACCATTCTGGAATTCCCTGATTTCACTCAAAACCACAAGCACTGAAAATCAGACATTGTCTATTGAACAGAACTAACCAAGAGTGTGAGGACAGGACCCACTGCCCTGTAGCATTCCCAGAAAGGCTGCCCTGCAGATACTCTTCTGTAGGAGTGGGAGGCAAACCTGCCTCTATGGTAACTTACTCTTTGGCCTTTCTCAGACAGATCCTGGGATTGCTTTGCTGCACTGCACTTCTTTACAGTCAATATCTGCACACGAGGAACACTGTTCCAGGAGGACCAGGCCAAAACCACCAAATAGGTTTCACACTGGGCTGGACCATGGATTAGATGGAAACTTCAGTCCCAGGGGCCCAAGTTTATTGCTTTATTCATTCTCCTGTATCTATTATTTATCAGCAAGGAGAAACTGAAGGAGAAATGGAGAGAAAGCAAAATCTTCTAGTTTAATGCAAAGTCCTAATCTTTCTCATAGAGGACTTGCAAAGAAGCTGAAGTGAGTGATTGAAATGTGGTCAGTCATTTCATTACAGCCCTCACTGGACAGCAGTGTGACATCAGACTCCCTTTCCCTCAAGGATCACTTAACCAGAGGCACATGAAAAATGAATTAATGTCTTCTCAGTGGAGCATGGGCTACAAGGACACAGCCCAGGCCCACTGAAGAAACAGTATTAGCAAAACTTAACATTAAAAGGCTTGTTAGACAGAAAATTAATCTTGTTTTTACCTTGTCTTAACAAAGATTTTGTGAAAGAAAAAGCAGAAGTGGTTTAAAAGCTTCCTTGACTGAAAGGAGAAGCAGGTCAGAGAGGAAGCAACAGACAGGTAGAAGTTTAACTTTCAAGCTAAAGGAAGAGTACAACCCATGTACAGCACTGATGATACCTTGCTATTAATATTCAACACTGTATCAAAGGACTGTGAATCCAATAAAAAATCCAGGGCCCCATTCCCTGAATCTGTTGCTCCTGCTCTGCTCCAGGAACTGAATATTCTACTCACTGGAAGCATGAAATTATTTCAGTAGCTGGAGTGGAGCTTCCCGTAACTGTTCCCCTGATAACTAATCAATGGAACTCCCAGGATGGCCACAAAGTATCCTTCAGATACCTGGGATGTTCATGCTCTTTAAGAACATCCTGAATTATACATGGAAGCAAATGGAAGCCCATCCTAGTTCTCCAGCTGGTACAGTATATTCACATCAAACTAATACCACCAAACACCGGCAGCATCATTTTGCATCAAGTGAACTTCAAGTACATTTCCATGTAGAGTGCAGGAAGGTAATTGGACCTGTCCTAACTAAGCCATAGATCCCAATGCAGAGGAGAAGATTTAATGGAGGAACTGGTAATTACCTACCTGCATGCAAATTAGGGCACATTTCCCCCCAGGCTCCTGTTGCTGGCTATCCAATCTCAGCCACAGGGCAGATCCATAAATCCCACCTTCCCTGGTCTCTTTGTGAAAGCTGTGTAACCTTTTTTTCACTCCCTTAGCACAGATTTTCCTCAAGTAAATCTAGTCCAATAGTCAGAGTTATCGCAGACTTTAAGATGCAAACATCTCTGCATCTGAAATTAATTCCAGCTCCTACCCAACACTTCACCAGCTCAATCCCTCCACCCCCAAAAGAGTTTATTACCCTCCCCATCTGGCTCTGGAAACAGGAAACAAACTGATTCATCTCCGAAAAACAAATGTCATATGTCAGCAACATAAAGAACCCTGGCAACCAAAGTCCCTGTGGATGTGGATGAGAGGAACATGTGTTTGTTACCCAGAGAGAGAGATGCATCTCTACTGCCTGGCTGCAGAGAACCTGCATCCATGGATTTATGTGATCCCTACTGAGGTCAACAGGAATAACAGCAAAACAGGGAATTACCATGGTCTAATACATGGCAATCTGTATATTTAATCTGAGGATACAATCAGTATAACTATTCTGTTTCTGTTCTTCCTTTCAATACACAGTTACTCAGTATCTTACACCTTCCACAAGTCCCTAGGAGAGTTTATCACTTCATATCAATATTAATAGTCATCCTTCCTCCCAGGATTTAGAGTTCAGACTTTAAGATTCTGTCTGTGGAGTAACATCTTCACATGTAAAAGTCTTGTTCTTCTGCTGGCACAAGCACTTCTGCTGTGTTTCAGTTCTTCTCATGTGATTTAACAAAAAGCATCCCAATTTTATCATTTCTAAAAGAAGAACAATTTTTCTGTCCTGCTACCTGCAGGGTGCTCCTGCCTCAGAGGTGAAGCATCGTTGCAGAACATCACACCGTGAGAAACCTCCCAGTTCTCTGCAAGAAAACATCTTCCTCCAAACCACTCATCATTCACCTTTACCTTTTAGCCATTAATGCTTCATCTATAGTTCAAGTCTTGGATAAAGGATTTCCACTCTGACTGAGTGTATAATCCCCTTCACTCTTTGTAGCCTGGGGGTGAATTGAAGCCCGAATCATCACTGAGTCTGGAAAAGGCCAAAATGCTTGGAGAAGCATTTGAAGAACTCCTCGTTCTTGTTCTGAATCGCAGCGTTGTGTTTACGACAGGATATTGATCTCAGTTTTCTCTCCTTCACATTGAAATAATGCAATTGTTTACTTCACTGTGGGAAATCAGGGAACTTTAAATGCTTCTGAAGAATGGCTGTGAAGTTTTCTTTTACATAGTATTAATCAAGCCTGAAGTCAAGTGGCAGAAAACCAATAGTGATGTTTTCAAGTGAGGAGGGAAAAGCCAAACGTCTCAGATTCTCCGCTGTAAAATCAGTGATGCATTTGCACCCAGATTCTGGACAGGAGCAGAGTATGCAGTGAAAAAGCCACTGGGAATGCAGAAACCCCATTTCCAATGAACTCCATTTGCCATAAATATAGGCAGAAGAGCAGGAGAACAAACAAGGAAAACCAGGGATTCTGCCAACAGTCTTATAGCAAATGACCTGGAGGGATGCCCAGCCCTGGAGGAGCGAGCCTATCCCAGGAGAAGTGTGGCTGTGGAAGCCTCACCTAGAGGGAAAGCAAGGCAAAGAGATCTGCTACTGATTCCCAGATCCACGTGGGCTCAAAGACTTCAACCCTGTAATTGCAGCAGGTCCTGGTCCTTGCATGCCTTGGTGTGCCCCGTCTGCCCAGCTCCTCAGAGCTCCACAGGCACGACAATCCTGTAAAGATGCACATAAGTAAGACATTCTTATCTCCGAGTCCAGTGAGGTTTTGTTTCAGAAGATAGCAAATGTACCAAATTTGTTACTGCCATTAGCATTTTCATATTGCATTAGCAAACAGGGCTGGCAAGGAGCAGGAAAGTACACGGAATTAATTAAAACCTTCTGAGTTTGGAGTAATAGAAAGTGGAAATAATAATAAAAGATCCTGCAAGGAAGGGAGCAAAATTTGCTACCTGAGATCCGCAGACAAGTCAAACAGAGCGATCAGGACAGAGGAAATTTTAGGGGCATTCGGCTCTCTTGAAGACCACGAGTCACCTCTGAGTTCTCAAATCAGCAACAAAACTCCAAGGATTTTTCTCTTGTGATATGTAACAGCTGCAGTGGAGATTTCTCATGCCCTTTAACTAGTTTTCTGGAGGAAAGAATGAGCATATGTGCTCTGATAGTGTGGTAAGAGAGATGCACCATCAACAGCTGACACTGCAGAACAGTTTTCATCGTTTATTTAAACTGGTCTGGAAAATCTTTTGAAAGCACAGTCCATTCTCATAGATCCAGCTGTGAAGACACTTATCATAGAATGCACTATCCATGCTTCTTTGGTCAACTTCTTCCCACATATCCTTGAACCCCGTCCTGCTTCTCCTCAGTGTTTACAGTCTTCAGATTTTTGCAGATTGTTATCACATCTTCACAGGACAGAACTGCAGGCAAGAAAAACACTGAGCTGACCTTACAGGGGCTGCATGAGGCCACAAAACCCATACAGAGTCAGGGGAGTCAAAAAGTTAAAGGGAAAGAAGTACAGGGAAACAACTGTTTAGTGAACTGCTTGCTGAAAAGAGTCCTGTAAGACAGAGTCATTAATTTCATGGGTCTGGGGAAAGGGCAGAGAGAATCACTGATCACATCAAGAACAAGCACTGGAGTTTATGAATAAAGCATTCTTTTTGATTCAAACACAGCAGACAAACAACAGACCTATTGGATGATTTCATTTTATAGCCTTATTCACTGACCCATGACAGATTTATACACACACTTAAAACTAAACATGCTAATAAACCAAAGTAACAAATTTCTGTTGCATTCCTATGAGAATTTTTAAGACCAAAGCTTTGCTGTCCTTTCAGTCCTGCAAGTCCAAAAGCCAGAGATCCTGTAATCTGTGAAACTCTGAGCACAGCTTTTTCTCTGCATCATAAAATCATAGCAACTAGGGCTGGAAAGGAGTACAGTAGATCAGGTTAAACCACTCTCTTGCCTAAGGCAGGGTCAACAATACCTACATAATCCCTGGCAGACATTTGCCTAATTCTCTCCAAAACCATTAGTGTTGGAGGTTCCCCAAGCCCAGGGGGAGCTATTCCAGTCCTTCACCCTCTTTGCCACTTGGGTGTCTTTCCTAACATCTGATCCAAGTCTTCTGTGCTGTAATTCATGAATGTCTATTGCTTCTCTTCCTAATCATGAAACGAGCAGCTTCCTCCTTTCCCCCCTGCAGCACCTTTTTAGTTAATGTGAACACTGAATATCCACAACTGCACGATCCAGGAAGATTGGGAGACAATCCTGATGCCACCTGCCTGTGTGCTGAGAGCACATGTGCTTGGGGACAGGCAGAAAGAAACTTGCTTCAGAAAAAACTCTGCTGTTGTTGAATTTTGTATTTTTCCAAGCATGGGGAGATGGCAGGAAATTCCACGACAGAACAGACTGAGTGCTCATCGATTCCCACCTCCCAAGACACCAAGAATAAAACCCAACAGAAAAAAATCTGAACCAAGCATTGAAACAGAATATATAAATAAGGGCACTGGTTGTTCCTTTTATGGATTTTTCTTCTGCTGAGAAAATAGGAAAGTGATTCTTGAAACACCAAGAAAGGGGCAGGACTGTGCTTTGGGGAGAAGGTGGGGGGGTTGTGTTTATTAGAGACATATTCTTCAGGATCTGTACACCCTGGATGAACTACAAGGCTCAGTATATCAAGCCTGCAGTCTCTAAGCATACAGCTGTCTTGTAATTCCTGTGCCAGGGAGTCTGGTAAGAAATCTGACAGTGATTTTAATAAGTAGGTACCAAAGCCTTCAGTAGTCTGTGTTTGTTCCTTCTTACCTTCAGCAGCCTGGGTCTGTGGTGTGGATGTGGGTCACCCTGGAGCAGGGTTTGCCTTTCATCGTGTGCCTTTCATACAATTTGCTGCATTTCTGCCCCCTATTTAACAACCCCTGTAATTAAGAAATGTACAGAAAGAGGAGTCCCTTAGGTTTAGAATTAGCAAGAGCTGAGTGCTTTGTTCTGTGAAACCCAGCTAAAAGCAACTGTTATGGGAGACCTTTGTATAGAAACACTCAGAGGAGCAGAGGGGATAATTCTTTAAAAACAAAACCTTAAGAGCACTGGGAAAAAAAAATTTCGTCAGGACTAAAACAACAGGCCTTTAAAGTCAGTTTTGTGCTGAACAGCAGCACGTTAAATCCCTCAGCACATTCAGTCCTTATTGCAGATTCAAATGTCTTTCCAAAGGGAACCAGACATTCCAGTGCAAGATATTCATTCTAACATCATAATATTATAACCCAATCAATATTTTAGTAAATAAGCCTAATCTTTGAACATTGCTGAAAGCCTGCAGGGCCAGAACAACTTTTTCTCTAAGAAAGAAAGGCATTTGAATATCATATTTTTTAAGTCTTCTATGATTTTTAAAGTCACTGTGTTCATTATAACACTCCTGTTAATTTTCTTTTTCTCCCTTACACCAGACTGCATTTTTAACTCCTGTTTTCATAAATGAAAGATGGAATAGTCTTACAGTATAAGGTTGAATCCAACTTGCTGCAATCAAGAAGATGATGGTTGCATTTTCATACTGGTCTTGTTTTAAATTACCAGGATTTTCATGCCCACTGTAAACCACATGGAGACTTCAGGCTCAGGACAAAGAAAATGAAACTAAAGAATCAGCTTCTTAAAATATCCACATCCTTCCACATCTTAATGTACTGATAATTTCCAGCCACATTTCAACCTGTAAAATTTATAATTATCAAGCCCATCAGCCAGGTTAGGGTTAAGCCACTTCATGGAGTGAGGGAAGAGGCCCATCTGTGCAGAGATTACTTGCTCCTTAGAATAATTAAAATCAGAACAAGGGGTGGCAAGATCTGCAGCATTTCCCCACCCCCTTTCTCTTTCATTCCTCTGAAAAAGCTTCCAATTACATATTGAAAAGATGGGGCAATGACAACTCTGAGTTTCTGGACTGTTTCCTACTTTCTCTGTGTTTCTCTAGTACTGTTTCCTCCAACAATAGACACACCCTATCCTGCTTCCCCATCATTTTTTGCCATTTTCTGTCCCACTTTCAAATCTTAATCTCTATTCTCCTGCCTGCCAAAAAGTGTGATAATCATATTCCCTTCTGATCAACAGGCTACATACAATTCATTTTTCTGCCCAAAACTCTTTAGTGTTTTTTTTTTGGTTGGTTGGTTGGTTATTTTTTGTTTTGGTTTGGTTTGCTTTGTTTTTGTTTTTTGAATGACAAGGATTGTCCCCATTCACGCCACCTCACACACACAGAGGCATTCCACAGCCTCACTGCTCCCAACCTCCGTCATCCTCTCCCTTCCACGATGCCGTGCTGTCCTTCTGTCTTTCCACATTTCACACAGCTCTTCCACCACATTTTATCCCTCCTCTTTCCCAGCTTTTGTATCTCTCTGGTATCAGAGTTAGTCCTCCTATAAAACAGCACAGGTGGAGCATGGAACCAAAGAACAGCCCTAATCCACAGCTTTGCCAGGAAATGCAGGGTTCTTTTTCTCTTCCAAACTAGGAATGAGGACAGAGGCAGCAGAGAGGACTGGACTGTGCAGTGCAGGAATGTGCCTGTGCTGGGACATGACAGTGTCCCTGTGCCAGCTGTGCAGTTTGGAGATAGAAGGGTTTTACTAAGCAGAGGATGCTGCACCCTCAGGAAGCATCACCTGAAGATCACACATCCAACCTAACCCTGCCCCGACACAACTTCAGTCCATATCCTGGGGTCCTGTCCCTGATCCCCACAGAGCAGAGATCAGTGCCTGCCCCTCCTCTGCCCCTGCCAAGGCAAGAGTTAAAGGGGAAAAGGAGAGAGCAAGTACAATACAGGAGAGACAAAAAGGCAGGAATGCAAGCTCCTGCTACCAGAAGGTGGTGGGTGGTTCCCAAAGGAAGAGTCTGGTGCAATGTTGGAGGAAGGAATGGAGAAAATTCAGCTGGCTCAGTCAGTCCCTGAGCCAGAGGCGAGCGGAGAGGCAGAATAGCACAAAACAAGTTACTGTGGGTGCTAAAAAGAGTTAATGGGGTTTGGACTTGTGCATCAGGTAGAGGATACAGTTTTGGAGAAGAAAAGCCTCCTCTCTTGCTTTTCCCATGGATTGCATGCTCAGTCCTTTACACAGTCAGTGTTTTCATCTTTTGGAGTGCATCTGCTCCTTTACACTTTGCTTCATATCTCTGTACCACGAGGAACAGGGTTTTATTGTCAAACATCATCTCCAGGACCCTGGGTTTTAAAGAACACACCTCACACTGCGAGGAAAGAAAGCTCCCTCAGAGAAAAAGGAAATCCCCGGAGCTGGCAGGGGGCCAGCGCCTCATGCGGGCAGCAGGACAGGGACAACCCAGCCAACTGTGCTGGAATCTGCCACCACGTGTGCCTTGTTCCCGTGGCCATGAAAGAGCTGCCTCTGGATTCAAAGGACACTTAGTTAACTGTATTAAATACTAGTGCTAGGACTGACTGGCAGTACGAGTTCTTGACATGAAGCCCATCATTCCTATGGAATGTTTTATCACTATATATCATTTTTTGATGGTTGATGCAGCAGCCATCCACAACACCAGGGACAGCCCCCAGGGAATGGCTGGAGCTGTGTCAGGGCAGGCTCAGGTGGGATCTCAGCAAAAGGTTCTTCCCCCAGAGGGTGGTTGGCACTGACCAGGCTCCCCAGGGCAGTGGGCACAGCCCCAAGGCTGCCAGAGCTCCAGGAGGGTTTGGCTGATCCTCTGGGGCACAGGGGGTGACCTTGGGGATGGGCCTGTGCAGGGTTGAGGGTTGGACTGGATGATTCTTGGGGGTCCCTTCCAGCTCAGCCCATTCTGGGATTCTGGGATTCTGTTAACAGTGATCACAACAATTTTCAACACATCTGAACACACTGTAGTTTTCTTGACTGTCTTCCACTTCCCAGATCCAAACTAGGAATGGTTACTTCACAGCAGGTTGGGTCACTTCCGCTGCCTCCAATGTCTGGGCTTCCCTGTTTTAGCAACAGACCTCCCAAACATTGATCTTTGCTGCTGCCCTGGATCCCTCCGAGCAGTAACACACACTCGGAGCATGATCTATATGTTAAGCTAACAAGAAGTTTCACATCTTAGCTGGTTTGTGCAGGTTTCAGCAATTTCTCCACTGAAGTTGGCAAGAAATCCCATGGTGTTTGTAAAGCTTCAGTTCTGCTATGAAATAAAAATTGACATTTCAGCACAACACTAAATTCCAACAATTAGGCTTAAAATTAAGTTCTACTGTATTCCCTAGAACTAAGGTTTTAAAAACATAAAGGAAAGCAATATTATGCTAAATACCAATTCTGTCCTCTCTCATGCAATAATCAGTTTGCAATCATGCCATTCATTCAAATGACTTTGCATACATTTCTTGTTAGAAGTGTCACATAAAAGGCTTACACTGGAAGCCCAGCAAGTTGGCTATTTCTCCCTAATTTCAAAGGTATTCAGAAACACTGGTATTAACTGAAATGTATTTGCGGGACTTGATGACACAGTTAATTTCATTACAATTGGCCAGAGGATGAAATAGCATACACGTAAATGTAACACACTCACACAGAGCTCACTACTGAGGTAACAACAAGAGCTTTGAAGTCAGGAAATGCCATGAACATTACCATGTAACTTGAATACCTGTCCATTGTATATATATACACATAAGGCACAAAGATATAACTATGATACTTCCCCCTATTTTCCCTGGCAGACCCTGCCATGGTGCCACAGTGCAACAGGCAGAACTTACCAGAACAGCTTTTGTTTTCTCGTCACTGCATGACCTAAATCTTATTTATTCCTTTCTGTTTAAACCTTGCTCTGCAAAAAATTATTCCTGTGCCTGTCAGGACAGTATTTAGCACACACTATGGAAACGTTTGGTCTATGCTGCTAAAATTTTGCTGCTAAAATCTAAAGTAACAAAAAATAGTCATTAATGGAAAGCATCACTTTGTTTTATCAGCGGGCAGTAAATTCTTGAATCACAAATTTGTACTTTTTCATTCTCAGGGGCCTCAATATCCCAATGCACTTTAAAGACAATCAATTCCTACTCTAGTTTTGCAGTGATTCAACATTACAAAGAGTAGTACAAATTAAACACTCCTGTCTTCTACAAGAACCCCTGACTACAATATAAGATTTCAAAGAAAACCAGAAACTGCCATACAAGTATCTGTGCACAGGAAGGAATGCAAGAGAAAAGAACAAAAGGTGGGATCAGAGGAGGAGGAGGGGCAGAGGGGACACAGAGGGGCTGCACATGCTGTAAACCACATGGCTTTTACTGCAGAGCAGCCCCACATGTTTGTGCAGGGAGGGCTCAGCATCCCAGGAATGCCCTTTGCTCTTCCTTATTTTTGCAGGCAGATAATTAAAATGTTGCCTGCAAACTTAACAGGGCAGCTGAGAGCAGAGCAGCTCCCAGAGCGCTGGAGAACTGAGCACATCAACAGCAGACACAGCCAGCCCGTGTCCTCCTCCAAACCAACCGCAGCAGCATCACACAGGATGTCTCAGCACCAAACTGCAGTACTCACATCTCACACAGGTCAGCTGCTCTAGACATGCTAAAAATGTAATAAAACTAAAGAGTGAAGTCAAATTCAACTCTCAGCACTGAGTTTCCTTGGTTGGAAAACAGGAACTGTTTGTTTGGTTTTTTTTTTAATAATGGAGATTGAATCACTTCTGCTTTATCCTAAGTTATCTTCCAACCTTCCACAGATTCTTCATTGAGTCACAGACTGTTTCCAGACTCCTTTAGAGCTTGTCATGTCAAAATGCTCATTGTGTTTGGCTTTCTAGAGGCTGAGGATGACCCTAAAACTGAGGCCAAGCACTACAAGGCTACTAAAGATTTAAAATGACTTTACATTGCACAGTCTGCTGCAGGAAACCAAGGATAAATAATGGGATGTCTATTCCACATGAGCATGTATGCGAGCTAATCCATCTGTTCATCTACGTGAACAAGGCACCAAATAAAACTTAGCTGCTAATCTATCATTATTACAAGGGTAAGAATTTTGAACAGTAAAACACATACTAAAAACTATTTTAACTGCTATGAGCACCAACAGGAAACCTGATGAATAGAGGCTCACAAAAGAAACAATTTTGAAGCACAAGAAAAGCTTCTGAAAATACAGATTGTCTGTACATGTATGAAACATCACAGACTTCTCTATACTTCAGCATAAAATGTGAAAAGCTCTAAAAAAAAGTATCTAAAAAGCTTTGGAACCTCCTATGGCTACACATAGTTCAATAGGACCAATTTGATCTACTTTTTAGAAGGATATTAATCTATCTTGGGGACAGCCTTTGTAGAAAGAGTTGTGGAAATGCATACAGTGAGCTAATTCCCATGATAGCAGGGAGAGCTTACAAGGAGGATGTTTTTGCAATAAATATTGGGAAGGAAAAGCACAGTTTAATTGTCTCCTATGCTGCAGAGTGGGGATCTTAAAACTCAGTTTCACAACCAGCAATGGTAATGGATGGAAAGGTTGCACTGATTACAGCAGCTGTGGAGCAGCTTGGCAAAATTCCGAACTTTCAGAGGGCCAGAAATGGGTTGTATCAGACAATGTAGATTGAGGCACCTATATTTGGACAGCCAGAGGCCCTGGTAGCTGTGTGAGAACACACAGACCAGCATCAAAGGGCGCACAGGGTGTAGCCCTGCTCTGCTGTCTGTAGATCACCTGCTGGGAGAGGGCAGGGCTGTTGTATTTATTTTTTTCTTGCCCTGTGCCCTGGGGCAAAAGGTGACACCATTTGTTTCTGTTTAGGTTCCACATTTATTCTGAGATTTTGGCTCCCTTCTGAACACAATTCTGGACATGGAGCTGTTGGAGCAAGTCCAGAGGATGCACCAAGAGCATCAGAGGGGTGGATGGAGCAGCTCTGCTGGGAGGAAAGGGGAGAGAGCTGGGATTTTTCAGCCTGGAGAGGAGAAGCTTTGGGGTGACCTGATTGTGGCCTTGCAGGGCCTGAAGGGGCTACAGGAAAGATGGAGAGAGACTATTGACAAGGGCTGGAGTGATAGGACAGGGGGAATGGCTTCCCACTGACAGAGGGCAGGGATAGATGGGATATCGGGAAGAAATTGTTCCCTGTGAGGGTGGGCAGGCCCTGGCACAGGTTGCCCAGAGAAGCTGTGGCTGCCC
>JAWMRA010000020.1:562462-573508 GCA_035584735.1 Pseudotriccus pelzelni
TGGAACTGCACTGAGCTCTCCCCTCAGTCTCCTCTTCTCCAGCTGAACACACCAAGTGCCCTCAGTGTCCTCACACGCCTTCAAATCAAAGCCCTTCTTCATCTTCATGGCCTCCTTTGGATGGATTTTTAGTTGGAGATGAGCCATAATTGAAGGTGTCTACACAAGTTTTGACTTCCTTGAAAAGTCCCCTAAAAGTTGCTCTTCTGAGGCTCATAGCCAGGGGAGGTGCCAGGCTGGGGGCAAGGTCAGTCAGGGAACTCCAGGTGAGGAGCAGGGCCAGGGGTGCCCCAGGCTGTTCCCCAACAGCTACAACAAGGAGCGTTCTCCATGTCAGCAAAGGAAGAAAACATGAAAAATAAGCATTTTCTAATAAGAATAGACTTTAATTTTAATTCCAATTGTTCTATCAGCATTTTTAATGGATGCAATTCCAAAGTATGAACAAGTATAAAAATTATTAAGAATACTGCTGTACAGACTAGACATTCCTTTTGCCTAAGTGAGGCTGGCAGGGGTTGAGCAAATCCACAGTGCTGCTGCACAGTCTTTATGTGCTGGTGGAAACGGCTGGAAATTCGGCTGTGATTAAAAACACCAAACTTCACAAACAGCTGCTTTTGTCAGTGATAAGTGTGTATGATTGTTAACCAAAAAAACCCAGCACCAGCAGACACTGGAGAGGACCCTGAAAAGGGATTAAATCAGGGCCCAAATTAGTATGCATATTAAACTAGATTCCCTGATAGCCAGTTCTGCTGAAGCCCACCACAATCCTACACATGGACCTGCTGGAAGAGGTCAGTTTATTGTGTGAGCAGGAAAGCTCCCACTGGAACACACTGCCACAAGTGCAGGGATGTACAGTGTCATTATTACTGTTATTATTCTTTAAATGAGAACTACTCAGGATGATGTTAATGACTAAAACTCAAAAAAATCAACTCATCCCACATCTCCTCATGGATCCTGGGATTGCTGCAGGAACAGCCCAGCAGTGAACTGTGCAAAACAGGCCCAGCACAGAGCCAAGGAAGTCATGGTGTGGGCTCTGCCACCCCACCCACACCCACCACTGCCCCTCAGGCTTGCCCCAAATCACAGAGAACAGAAAAATCTACCAGGTACTTCAACAGGCCACTGAGACTTGAACACATTCCAACTTTTTTTGCCTGCAGGCTGGCAGGGGAAAAAAAAACCCACACAATTTTAAAGCTTTTGTCTTTTGCTCATGGCATTCTCTGAGCCCTCGTGCAGTCAGCAAACCGCCACGATTCTCCGCTTTCTTCATAAAGGATCTATTAATTCAAAATCAAAGCAGTCAGTGTTAATTCTGTGGTGCCATATGAAGGCATTTTGGCTGAACCTTTTCTTAACAGATAAACCTCTGGTCTCTTTTCATTCCTGTGCCTCAGTAGCTCCAAGTCCTCTTGGCTATTCTCTTTCAATTTCTGTAAAAGGTTTATATCTTCTTTCTCTGAACTCTATCTGAATTCCTCACACCCCCTTTCTCTCTCAGCAAAGCACAGATCATGCAGTGGCACCATGTGGAATACATTTCTAATTTTGCCTTCAGATGAACTGCTAAGCTGATGAGAACTTCTTAGACACTGGCAGCTTCCACTGACGTCAACTGGAATTGCAAGTTTGCACTCAATTTAGTCCTCTGCAACTAAAAGCCCCCCTGGGCCACTGATCTTTAATCTTCTCCCTCCCTTACCATTTTCCTTCTCAAACTGTACGTTGCACCCTGCATTCAGGGCACACTGACTCTATGTGCTGATGGACTCACATTGCACATGGCCATTGGCAAATGTTGGGTTTTAAACACTTGTCCATTAATAATGGTGGTATTATAACAACAAATTATAAATATTGGTGAAAGGCCGATTGCTGTTATTTCATTATTTTAATATCAGTCAGAATTAGCCCTCTGAGTTCTGATGGAATAATAGCCATTAGTTATTCCATTAGAAAGCTATTACTGCATGCTGCTGTTGTATCCTAATTCCCTAAAAACTCTACTACAGTGTCTGCACACATGTAGATAGAGCAGGGGTGTGAGAGAACAGCTCAGGAGTCTGCAGGAATACTGAATTCCCACACTATGATGGGCACCTCTGTTTATGGACAGAACTTGGAATAAGAAACACCAAAAATTGAAATTCTGCTTTCAGTAGTATCAGGATGTCCAGGACTGAAAGGTCCCAGATTAAACAACCCATTAAAACAATAAGAAAGACCAAGTATTTAGTACAGAAAACTTGACCTTTTAATTCCCTGAGAAAATTGTGCAATATGTAATATATGGGCTACATCAGAAGCACAAGGACATTCACAATCCAGAAGTTATACAGCAAATATGATGCCACCGAGATGAGAAGGAAAATGATAATTCACTAGGAGGTTTCAACAGAAACAGAAAGGGATATATTTTTAATGAAACTTCACCAAACAGTTCAGCATGAAGACCAAAACCTGCCATTCAGTGGAACGATAAAGAAATATAAACCAGAGAACTAATTCCAACTATTCACAGGGTCTGGGAAGGGGCTCTGTGACAGTGAACAAGTGTCAGCCCCAGAAAGGAAACACCAAAGTAGGAACGGGAGCTGAGGCTTCAGATCCCTCCCTGCATCCATTCCAGCTAGAAAAGGTTTTTATGCTTCATTTCAGTCATTACTTAAACATTGTTATTTCTGCAAACATGCCACACTGAGATAAGGGTTCGTGCTGCACCACATCAAAATGCAGATTGGTGCATGGCGTTGGGAAGTGCCTTTATTGAGGTAACTGTTTATTAGGCTGTGGAGGAATTGAAATTGCAAATTCTTAAAGAAAGGGAGGTAGAAGGAGAGATATGTTACACTGCCTTTCATCACGGGATTTGCACAACATCAGTACAGTTATGATCTAAATAAAGTTTCTGGAGTCATCAGGATATTATACTGCTTCATTTAATCTAATGGTTTCCATTTAGGTAATTTTCATGCATTTTAATATATTTAATGATCACCTTCCCTTGACTGATTTACAATCTCTGAAACGATATTGTACTTTATCTGCAAGATTTGGGATTCCAGACAATGATGTGCAGAGCAAGACCCAGAAAGTTTAGTGAAGATGCTATTTTGCATTTTAAATTCCCATTAATCATGCTATTTTACTAATGTAGAAGAGCCTGAATATCATTTCAACCTGTAGAAAAACAATACTCAAGAGACTTCTGGAGAATGAACTTGACCTAGATTTTGGATTATTTCACTCTAATAGAAACTGATAAAATTTCAGACCCTGACAGCACATGAAAATGAGCAGGAATTGCAATTCCATTCTCGATATTTGGTAAGTATGCCCCCCTTGCTTAGGTCCACAACAGGCTAAGGAAAAGCCTGAATGTGCTTTTGGGGTACCTGGAGAGGGGAGCATGTTGTGGGTGTGCCAGGAGTCAGCACATGGATTATCAGGGCACTGTCAGCCACTGCCTCTGAGCTGCTGCTTGGCACAAACACATCCCCACCACAATGGAAAGGCCTCAGAGGCTTCGCAGGGAGAAGGATTTTCCTCAGCAGACACTCCTCTTCCTGCTGCTGGTGCCATGAGTTTCTGGAGCATTCTGGCCTGGCAGAACAGTCCCAACGCCTGGGCACCACCCAGATCTGCGTTATCGCAGAACACACTGAAGCGGTGTCTGAGCACACAAGTGAGGGAATAGCACTGCTCCAGACATTTTAAAAGTAATTAGAATGCAGAGCTGCTCAAACTGCATGTGCAAATGAGGTGATTATGAATGCAAATGACTAATTACAGTTACCTGCTTGTGCAGTTACCAGCTCCTTGTTGGGCAGTGCAAATAACTGTGTGTGCAGATGAGCCCCACAGCTGGAGGCAGCCTTTGCACAGCCATCAGGCTCTCAAAGTTGGGTGAGGATTCCAAGGGGGTTGGAGTGATGGGTTTGTTTCTGTATATTAAAATACAATCCTGACTTTGAATATGATGTAATTTCACAGGAACTGGAAAAATGTTCAAGTAGTGCAACAACCTGAAGGACACAAGCAAGAAGTCAATACATATTTCATAGGTACACTTCAGGAAAGGGAAAAAAGTTAGCTAAAATTATGAATGGGAAAAGGGAGGAAACAACACCAAATTTTAATGTCTAGATAGATTTAACTTGCAGCAGATAATGAGATTGTGAAATTCCCATTATAAAATGTACGAGAATCAGAAAACTCAAAATGCCTTGGAGAAGTTTTACAGTCCAAATAACTCCACTAGTCTGTAGTCCACTGTGAGACTACAAATCTGACCAACATACAGCCAAGTACCAACAGCACAGACGTTGGGCCTCGCCCAGGTAGGTGATTTTAGGGCCCCAAAAGCAAAAATGTTGTCTGTCATCTGTGTAACATGTGTATGGTCAAAGCCTTGCTGGGTTTTTTGGCGTTATATTTTATTAGGAGGGTGAAGTTTAAATTAAACGCAGGGTTCAGGTTTGTTAAAAGAACACTGGATTTAGCAGAAACTGAAACCATTGTTAATCTTTGTGTTCAAAGAGAAAGTCCTTCTAGGTGCTTTCTCTGTCAGACATTCTGCAAATGTATCTCTTTTTTCTTAACCCTTTGGGATTTATAGTCTTCTTATGCTAAGCTTTGGTTATCTTAAGTTCAGCTCATCATTCAGCATGTGTGTGCAGCAAATATTTACAGCACTCTAAGTATAAAACCAAAACATCATCTAGGCATGTACAAAGTTTATGGTGAGTTTGGATTACAACTGGAAATATCCAATCTGCGCTCTTCCTGGATTACCAGTTATTACTGATAATAGCTCCCTTGTTGAAACAACAAAAATGTTTCTGTTTTCTTCTAGTTCCGGATGCCATCCAGTCTCTGACAGCAACAGTAGCTACAACACACGAATGTTTTGAACTAATGTGCCTCAGACCTAATGTGCTTCATTCAAATGAATGAAAAGAAAAAGAGTTTTATGCTTTTCCTTAGTCCAAAGCTGTGCCAGGGCAGGTTCAGGTTGGACATCAGGAGGAATTTCTCCATGGAAAGGGTGGTCAGGCACTGGCAGGGGCTGCCCAGGGAGGTTTGGAGTCCCCAGCCCTGGAGGTGTCCCAGGAAGGCCTGGCTATGGCACTCAGTGCTCTGGGCTGGGGGACAAGGTGGGGATCAGGCACAGGGGGATCCATGGGCTGGGAGGGCTTTTCCAGCCTCAGGGATTCTGGGGTTGTATGATGGGCACATAGATGACACAAGATCCTGCTGGTGTCATCTCTATCAGCATCCCAACGGGAAAATCAGTGCAAACATACAACAGGATGCACTCTCAGATGTCCAAACTGACAGCAAGGGAGAGCAAGAGAGTGCAGACACCTGCTGAGAAAGAGCCTTCCTAGAGCCCAACACAGTCCCGGGACAGGCAGCAGCAGTGCCCTGTCCATCTGTGCCACATCCTCTTGGCAAGGCAGCAACGTCTTGCAGCAAACAGCCTCCAACCTTGATGGTTATCTTAGCATCTTCTTTAAAATGAGTCTCTGGTTTCTCGTTCCTCTGACGAGAGTGCTCTGTCACACATACATGTTTCAGAGCAGGTTTGCACGCCGGGACCTGGCTCGTTCCGACATCTGCTTTGCATTCTGCCTCACACACACAGCTCCACCATCAAATCTAATCCCTCTCCCTCGAAGATAAGGGGCACTGCATGAAATGGCCAAGGGCTGGCAGCATGGGCATGTTATTCCAGCTGTATTCCAGCCTGCAAAGCGCTGCTGCTCCAGGCTCCCCGAGCCCTGGGAAGCACAGAGAGAATGCAGGATGTGCCTTGGGACCAGGAACCAGCAGCTCCCTCCTCTCAGAGATCATCTCCAGTGAAATACAATACCAGCACGTCCTGCAAGCACCTTGCATTACTCCTGTCCTGCAAGGAAATTTTTGTTCACTTATTCAGTTTTGAAACTTTATAAACACAAACAAAACAGACTTGATTTATTTTTATCTTTGTTATAATATGACACAGCATTGATAAAATAATGCTGGGACATAAGTTCTTTAGTAAATGTACCTAATGGTAAATTAGATACAAAATCTGATACAACATTTTGGGTGAAAGCAATTTTAATTCTTCAGTAAATAATTTAACTCACTATCACTCCCAGAACTGATTGAATTGAAAAATTTTGTTTGTCACCAGAACAAGTTTATTCTGAGTTTATGAATTCTTAATAAGGCTGCTTTTCATAATGATTAATGATAAAGATCTTTTTGAAGTCTAATCATATACCTGAGTATTTCCTATCTACTAGATACTAAGAGTAAGTAAGAACACTTCTTGCAGTGAAGGTCTCCTATCTGGCTCTTAACTGGCTGAAGCAAAGGCACCGCAACTGATCTTGGAAGTACAAAAATAATTTGAAAACAAATAAGAGTTAAAAAGAAAAGAAAGGACAAGATTCCTTCATAACCTGCACCCTACAAATAGTTGCAATTAGAGAAGGGAAGAGGGGAAGCCACATGCGGAGCAGCTGAGGGCGTTTGGCTTGTTCAGCTGCAGAGGAGGAGATGGAGGTCAGAGCTCACTGGGGGCTGCAGCTCCTCCCCAGGGACAGCTCCATCCCTGGGTGAGCAGGGACAGCCCCCAGGGAATGGCTGGAGCTGTGTCAGGGCAGGCTCAGGTTGGATCTCAGCAAAAGGTTCTTCCCCCAGAGGGTGGTTGGCACTGACCAGGCTCCCCAGGGCAGTGGGCACAGCCCCAAGGCTGCCAGAGCTCCAGGAGGGTTTGGATGATCCTCTGGGGCACAGGGGGTGACTCTTGGGGATGGGCCTGTGCAGGGCCAGGAGTTGGACTGATAATCCTTGGAGGCCCTTCCAGTTCAGGAGATTCTACGATCTTACGACTTTCCAATAGGAAAGCCAGAATAATAACTTTTATAAGTCTGAAGGAAGATGGAGGAATCCCCACCTTATCTCCTTAGGAAAGGAATCCCCATGAGCAGCTCTCCTGGGCATTCATCTTATTTCTGCACCTCTTCTCCCAAGCTGCAGTCCAAACTAACTTAAGAACTGCAGAAACAGGGGAAAGAGTCCATATTTGAAAGCTGTTCTTTTGTTCCCACCATCACTTCTGCTCACAAACACTGACAGCCAAACTGCTTTCAGTCAGGAACAAGAGCAACAGAAAAAGCAATTTGAAATTAATTTATCACTGGTTTGATTCCTTGCATTCAGACATTTGTCTCTTCCAGACAGACATGATAATGTGATTAGTACAAATGATACCAGGCTGGTTTTGGGCACTCAGGAATACAGGACAGCATTTATTTCACACAGTGCAATGTATCTTTCTGGTTTTGTTATCCCCAAGTACGGCTGGTTTTGTTTCAAAGATGTTTCAACAATGTGTTCTACAGTCTTTCCCTCCTTCCACAAGAGTAGAATTTTTCTTTTCCTTTTTTCCTTTTTTTTCTTTAGGCATGTGACAGCACATTTTGCTGTAGGAAACAGAGGTATGTTTTAATAGCGAAACAGGAGATGTATTCTCATGGAGTAAACCATGGCTTTAGAGTTTTTCTTTGTTCTCAGTCTTCGAAGGACCTGGAGAACTATTTGACCTCTGCACTTTCCCAAGTTTTGCAACAGGTTTTTGTTTGGTTGGTTGATTGGTTTGGGGTTTTTTGTGATTTTCTTTGGTGTTTTTTTGTTTGTTTGTTTGTTTTTTTCCCAGAAACTGCAGAAGAGTTGGAACCAGGAGATGTCTATTTTAAGGTGAATAATTTTCAAAGACAGCACTCCTATACTTACAGTGGGAACTCCCTGAGTGACTGTTCAAGAATAACAACAAGAATACACACTTGCGCCTTTCCAAGATCAATTCTAAGATTCCTAATCACAGCTACTCCCTAATTTTAACTGTGATATGCTGGACAGAGAGCACCTGTATGCATCAAACCCATCCTGACATTGCAGATGGGGATGAGAATTTATGCCCTGAGCAATCTGGTGGGATCAGAGTGTAAATAGATGTGGGCAAAGTATTCAGGTGAAGTGTTTATCCAGGATCTCTGAGATAAAATTCAGTGCTTATGTTTAGGCCATCAAAAATACATCGGTGAGCTATTTAGTAGAAGAATGTTTTACTATGACAATTACATATAAAGGGGGAGTAAAGAGGTTGTTTTAACAGAATATATCCTTCTTGCTTAAAAGACTTTCACAGATTAAATGCATTTGGCCATTCTACTTTGTAAACTGGGCTGATCTTCAGAGTCACTTATTTCTCAATTAAAAAAATGCTCTCAAAATAGCAGTTTCAATTTTACTCTTAAACTGTTTGACAAATGTCAGAAAAGCAAGTCAGAGATGTGTGAGCTTGCCTGCTTATATTCCATATTAAAAAAAAAAGGCCAGTTAATAGTTTTTGCAGTGCACTATGAACTATATCTGTGAGATTTCCAAAAGGAATAAGCATTCACACTTTCACTACTAAACTAAAACAAAGCCTGCCTAGTCTAATATGAAATTTAATCTCAAGAATGTGGTCAAGTTTTGCAGCATGGTCTGAGCTGGGTAAAAATTAATGTAAAAGCCAGCAAGATCAGAATATTTCCTTTGGAAATATTTTCAGTAAGGAGAACAGAGGCATTCTGTTCCATGCCTTATGCTTAGGAAGTGTTAACGGGTGGGTGAGATGATTTAACAAATACTGCTTTAATGAGACATCACTCCCATGCTTGCTGCTGCTGAGGTCATCCACGTGCTGTGTGCCTGCTGCTCACAATCCTGACCCAACAAGGTTCCTCAGCTTTAATGAAGTAGCAACGTGAAACTGTCATTTTTTTCCCTTTCATAATTGTTCTCAACTGTGGAAGATCCAAGGTACAATGACGGTCTCTACTTAGCATCTTTTGGGGGAAAAAAACCTGCTAACTGCAGTATAAACTACAACCTAAAGCGTGTTAATATAAAGCAGGGAGAAGAAAAGCCAAAGCAAACCAACCCAACCCCTTGCAGAGATTCCGAATTTCATTAATTCAGTCAGAAATATGTTCAGTCTGTTGGTCACTGTCAGAACTGTGGTCACATTACTGAACCAAGAAATGACACACCTTCACCTGACTCTGCATCAACCGAATTAGAGTCAAAAGCAGGAAGGATTCCTCCCTGTCTGATTCACCATCATGGAAACCTCACATTTCCCATGCTCAGCAGATCCACGGGAGAGTTTCCACACAGGCAGGGCAACTGTGGGCCCTCTGCAGCTGAGGGGATGAGACTGAGGTTCTGGCAAACTCAGATGAGAAGCTGTGCCCTGGGAAAAGGTGTCTCCTTGACCTCAGCATAGTTTGGATCAGATCCAGGTGGGCAAGGAAAGGAAGACTGGCACAATAAATCCAGCACAAGTTCCTGCCAGACACTGATCAGTTCTCCCTGTGATGTGAAAGTAAGAAAGTTTGATGTCTTTTCACTCTAGTATGAAAAAGGCTGAGTACAGCCCTCAAAGGCTCTAAGAAAGTCCTCAGTACTCCAAGATTTTGCAGTCTGGCAGTGAGGAACATTACAGTAAAAACTGCCTTGCAGTAAGAATTGCCAAGCAGTCAACCATATGCTAGACTTGCTCTTTTATATTTCTCCCTGTCTTAAATATTACTTTTAAAAGATTAAGCATATAGCACCTTTTAAAGTTCAGTGACTGTCCAGGCATCCTGTTAAATATCTTTCTCAAAATAGTTCTAGAAATCCCTTTGTCATACGGATTCATGTTTAAAAGCACCCTTCCCATATCCTAACTGAGTAATTAAAAGCATTCCTTCACACTTGCTTTTTAGAAATAAACACTCCACTCAGCTTCAGCTTTTTAACACATCCTTCCCAGAAACTAAACCTTTATGACAAGCAGGATCTTCCTTTTACTGAAGATCATTTGCCAGGATGCAATGATGGTCTGCAAAATAGGTAATAGAACTGAATAATGAAACCAGAAGAAGACAATCTATCATCCAAACTTCAGAAGGACAAAAGGAAAAGTAGCACACATTATTTTAGCACTATTGAAATAGCACTTTATTTCAAGGGGTTGAACTGTTTTTTTCTATCAGGCACCAGGTGCCTTCTTACCCCTTTCAGCATCATTCCCATAACACAGTGTGCCCCTTAAGAGCTCACCAAGGACATACAGATGAAATAAGTGTCTTCAGCGACTCTCAGCAATGGGCAATGATACAATTCTGCTATTTTATTCAGAATTCACAAGGACTTGGGCCCTCCTGCCCAAAGCCACTCTGCTGTACAGTGTGATCATACAGAGCTCTGACAGGGCTCTTTAATCTCCTTTTCTTGAGAGGTGAAAGCACAGGTTACCACACTACACTGCTGACCTTTTCTGAAAATCCAGACTGGTTCTGCCACTGCTTCATCCACTTCTCCAAAGCCCTAATTCAGTTCTAAGTCTACCCGGATTTCATGCTTATTTCTTCATATTGATTTTGCTCTTCTATATTCCTTCCTATTCAGCAGAGAGGAGCACACCAGCACCTCTTCCTCTGAGCCCATGTATAACACGCAGGATATTTATAGCCATGCATACAGACATTTTGGAAAGCAGCCTGTCCCCTTAACGAGCATAACTGCTGAGCATTTGGAATAAATATGATGTAGAGCCGAGTGATCCTGGTTAAGCAGTTTTTACCAGGATGAAGCAGACACACTCAGTACATGTCTGGCTTAAATAATCCTTGAGCTGCTGAAAGGCTACTCCTGACAGAGTACCAGTGTCTCTCCCCAGGCAGCATGTGCTCATGAGAAGAGTGAAGCAGTTAATTCAGGAGAAACCAATTAAATTATAGCTACAAATAGATCAGTCACAGACTTAGAATCATAGAATGGTTTGGGTTGGAAGGACCTTAGTCTCATTCCACCCTCTGCCATGGGCAGGGACACCTTCCCCTAGCCCAGGTTGCTCCAGGCCCCGTCCAACCTGACCTTGGACACTTCCAGGGATCCAGGGGCAGCCACAGCTTCTCTGGGCAACCTGTGCCAGGG
>JAWMRA010000020.1:595728-617784 GCA_035584735.1 Pseudotriccus pelzelni
GGAGGGTTTGGATGATCCTCTGGGGCACAGGGGGTGACTCTTGGGGATGGGTCTGTGCAGGGCCAGGGGTTGGACTGATGATCCTTGTGGGTCCCTTCCAGCTCAGCCCATTCTGGGACTGTGTGAACTGCCCTGTGTTCTGTCAGTGCGGCACTGCCAGGGATGACCACACAATTCTCCCCATCCCCACGGAACGCCACACATGGACAGGGGACTCAGAAACTTCTAAAGCTGAATCAATATACATGTTTTCAGCTACATTTAGTGCTGCTTCAAAAATACAGAGGTTTTTACTGAACTGAAAGGCCAGCAATAGCTTTCAGTCTTGTCACAGTCAGAAAATAAAGATAACTGTTGTCATAAACAGTAATTTGATTATAACAGATATATACACACAAATATATATACAAAACACATAACACTCACAGAAACTATACAAGAAGAGTCAAATGAATTCAGAGTTTCCATTCTTAGTAATATTGATGTATTAAATGATAATGGGATTTTATGGTTTACAATGATTACTTGTGCTTTGAAAAACCCCAACAAATAGTTCCCTAAAAGGCTCATTTTCTGGTATCCTCCTTTAATATATTCCTCCAGCTTCATGACTACCTAACAAGACACAGTACTATTGATCCCATATGCTTGGTTGAGTTGTAGATTATGATGTACTGGAGAAAAAATTCTGCTTTGGAGACATTTTGCTTTATCTGGAAAACATTTCTCAAGCCAAACATACTGATTCAACATTGTAACAAATGAGAAATCAGGACTTTTCTGGTTTTGTTTTCTTCTTTCAAGAGTCAATATTTCAGTCTTTTGGACTCTAAAATGCACAAATCAGGTAAAAAATACCTTATTTAACAACTTCAGCCCTTTTTCATCCCTTTTTTATACTCCTAAACTGTTATAATAAAAAAATAGAAGCAAGAATTAATATTCACTTAGAGAAAAGTAAATGAAAATCACATCCAAACAACAGGAAACCCCACACATGTACTTCCATATTTACTTCATAATCTTCCACAGGAATTCTTTGGATATGGGCATAGTGCAGAAGTCCTTTTCCCAGAAAATCATTATTTCCCAGAAAATCCCAGAAGTCATCGCATTACCTGATAGCCAAGTTCTCACATGCACAATAACTCCTCACTGTTAAGTTACTCATTTCATCCTATGTTTAGATTTCAAAACTTCTTCTCTTAGCTTAATATTTTGCCATACAAGCAAACCTGAGTACATTTCCTTCACCTTCTCAGGAACGAGAACATGTGTAGTTGAAACACACTAAGAATTGCATTCGATTTCAGATTAATTATTTCCTGGCTACAGTACTCCTCAGCATCAGGATATACACTTATAAATAAAAGAAAAGAGGTGAAGTAACTTGATTTTATCTCCTGAAGCATTCAAACATGAAAAAAAATACACCACCCTCATAATACATATTAAAGTTCAGTGATGAGGAGATAATTAGAAGTATATGCAAATCATGACAAGTTTGATACACATGAATCAGCTCAGGCGTAGCTGAAGGGCTGGTTCTGCTTATGTGGCAAGCAAAGCTCTGCTTCTCTTTAGAGATGATCAGGTTATGGATATTGCTGAATGAAGCATGAGATTGCTCAGTGAACTCCGCAAACCTTGAATAACATTCCTAAATCAGATTCTGAGTAGAGCCCTGGAGTGTCAGTCAGGAATATTCTCAGGACAGACCAATAGGGGTGGCAACACAGGAGAGATGAATGTGGATTCGGTGCTCTCAGTGTTCCCCCTTATCTGCACTTACCTTCGGGGTTGGTTTTTAAAGGCAATAAATACATAACAACCCCCTCCAAAAAAAAATCTCTAATCTGCTTTTTGCAAGTGTGTTTTGTTTCTGTTTTAACAATTTAACTCTGTGCTGCTATAAAATAGAATTTTAAAGGAGATTTGGGCTTTAAGCATTTAATACATTATTTCATACCAAAAGAATCTGTTCTCTTTCTAAAAAATTTCAGTAGAAGATATTTGTAACATAGTAATATCTCATTCCCCAATATATACGACTCACTGTCCTAGACTACTCATTTAACCTCTGTGATGTTTTCCTTGGTCTCTCAAACCTCACAACAAAATCACTCTGCTTCTAACCATTCATTTTAACTTCCTGTTCCATAAATTCTGCTCTACTACTGTCCCATCTTTTTCTGTAAATTAAGCAAGAGCCATACATTGCAGCTTTCACTTTCTGACTATGAAAAGGAAGAGTCTGCAATTGGAAAAGCCTCCAGCAAAACTCAGGAGACATTCAAGCTGTGCTCACAGGAGAAGTATTATGAATTAAGCTGTACAATAGAAGGAAGAGGTAGTTACACAAATTCCTTTCATCTGTTAATTAGAAAATATATGTCTGACGATGAATTAGAGCACTTGCATAGTCATCAGGAGCCAGCAGTGAACTGACAGCCCAGTGGAAATCAACAGCAACACTTCAATTAGGTCAGGAATTTACCTCAAGCCTTTGCACCATTCCCAAATTCTAAGTAAACCAGATCTGGCTAGAGGAAATCTGAAGGAAATCAGTTCCCAAAGTCTGCTGCCACCAACAGGGCACTGAAGAGCCAAGGAAGGGCATTGAGTGAGCCAGGACTACCCTGAGGACCCACCCAAGACCATTTAGGGCCTCATCGTGTGGGTTTCAGCTGAGCCCGTGGGGTGCAGCAGCATCTGTACCCACAGAGAGAGATCCTTGTGAGATGCTGCTTCCAGTGTGCAGCTCAGCCATCTACACACACAGACACGTTCCTGACAGCAGCCCAACCTTCTGCAGGGATCGGGGGAGATTTGCACACCCAGGATCCCACTTAGTGCTCAACTACTTCCTGACTTCTTCACTGTTCTTACACCCAGAGAGAAATATCAGCCCTGATGAAAACTTCCCGCACTGATAAAGTAGCAGAAATTATTTAGGGATGTTTCTCCTTCAAAATTAGTTCTCATTTAACGCTATTATATGATCTTACATTGTGCACAGTAAAACAGTATAGAGTAAAGTATCTCAGGAAGGTGAAGAAAACATATTTTCTTACAGTTGATAACAAATCTCACGTTGATTCTGTGCATCGCTCTTAAGATTTCTGTCTTTGAAACCCCTTTTCTGAGCTCCATATGACCTTCTCAACATCTGTCAGAAAACAAGTGTACACATTTAACATCGACATATTCAAATACAGTCACAGAAAACTTCGTTTTGTGTATTTAGAAGCACATGCTGATTAATGCCAATAAGTCTCAGTCTGAACAAACTCAAAATCTCTTTGCACTCGGTATGTCAGACTTGTTCTTGTGCCAATTGCTTTCCCTTTTGCCAGAAGCGTGCAGCCGTTCTGCAAAGAAACATTTCCCAAAATGTTCTCCCTTTATTTCAAAAATGAAAAGCTTCTTTCAGGAAGGGAAGCTCAGAATATATTACAAATGTCACATTGAATCTTAGAGCAATAGATATTGCCATCAGCAGTGTGATGCCTGCTGGATATTCCTGAGGAGCTCTGAGGCACTTGAAGGACATCGGGACAGCAAACTACAAATGGGACTGTGTCAGAAATGCTCACAGGTTAATCTGCAGCAAATGCCAGGGGATGATAACCCTTAATTTCAGCCAGCACATGGAAACAGGTTTCCTAGGATTGCAGGGTTTCCCAAGTACTTAAAATGAAGCTGGAACCACAGCAATTTTGTCATTCCCCTAATTTGGGGACAGCTGCTTGTAAACACCCTGTTCCTGAGCTTAGAGCTCGTGGTGTGGAGCTGTTTGATTTGACCATGGTAAAGTGTTTCATAATCTTTACTGACTTTTCTCTACCTGTATTTTGGTTCAGCTCCTTTCACTGCACTGTCTAATAAAGTCTTGCAAGAGCTGGGTGATGCTCTTTTACAGTATTTCCTCTCATCCTGTGCAATTACCAACAGTCAAACCACACGATCTGACATAAATTTAACTGGGCAAATTGTTCAGTGACAGTGTCATCCCTCCAGCTAAATAAAGGAAAATGTTCAAGAGAGCACAGGAGTGCTCTTTTTTTGGGCAGGGGTATGTTGGAGGAAGGAAAGGCCTGTTATCTCCATGCTTAAACCACAGGGATCTGAACTGCTCCGTTGGTTCAGTGCAGGTGCAAAGAAAGGGCTATGGGGCAAATGTGACCACTTGGCACCCAAAACACGCCTGTTGCGGCTGCAGCAGGAGGTTCTTGGCCCCAGCACTTCTGGGGCCATAGCAAGTGCAAATGGCCTCACGGAGCACTGAATGGAAAAGTGCAGGAACACTCCCTGGACACCAAATAGCTAAAAATGTATTTTGCCACATCTGTCTCTATCCTCTTTCCTTAAAGAAAAAGAAAATAGTAGTAGAGGTATATGGATATACTGGAATAATTAAGTGCATCCCCTAACAGGCAGAAGCATATTTTCCTTCCACTGTGTTTTAGAACCAATTGTTCAATACCATCAGTTTGTTCAGTGCCACCAACTGCTCCCTGAGAAGGGAACCCCCGTGTGAGCCCCACGTTGGGATAATGATGACAGGAGTCACACAGAGACACACACACAGAATGAACAGACTTCAGATCATTTAAAAAGTGAGGCTACTAAACCCACAAATCACTGTCAGCTAGAAAAGGCTTCAAGAGTGTTTCTGGATACAACAAATAAACATCTTCTAATTATACCTGCAACTTGTCATAATTTTGTGTGTTATGTCTCTGAAATCGATGTACCTGCCACAACACATTAAGAGCTACATCCTCAGAGGGAACATCACAGCACCAGGCACTACATCACCCAATTCTTCGGTGGATCCACAGCATCTGGGTAGATGGCCAGGCTGCTTCACAAACCCCTGGGACACAGGCAGTCAAGAATGAAAGCTACAGAAGCCATTCATTATATCTCTGCACACACAGTAAGTATAGCAACAGTAAATCTTAAGGAAATAAATGCATCCTAAACTATGCTCTTCAATGACTTCAAGGGTATTTCAGGGCTTTTTTTCTTTTTTTTTACATACTGAAGGCATCACACAAGAACGGAGAAAAATCTCTCCTTCCCACATTCTGTGGGACCAACCCAGGAAGCAGAACCTGTGAAAGTTTCCTAGACCACATAATCAAGAGAATGCTCATTTGGTGGTTCTGAATGGGACTGAGGCACTTATGTTTCACTCTGTCAACACTTTGGAAGTGCTGGGTATGAACAGCAGCAAAGCTTTTACACCTAGACAACTCTCTTGGCAAAAAAACCCAGACTCCTCCAGAAAGCAACTGAAAGGATCCACAAGGAAAAGAGTTGCTCAGGATTTTAATTTGGCCTTAAAAACCTAAAACAGAAACTGTGCTGCACAACCAAGAAAGCTGCAAGAAGAACTGAGCAAATTAAACTGAGCTAATCTCCATGCTGGGTCAACTAGACTATGACCACTATCCAAGTCAGGCAATTTCAAGCTGACTGAGAAATCCCTGTTCTGCTGGAACTGCACTTTAACAGCCCTCAGGTACCCCCTGTTTTTGTAGCCTCAAATATGGAACACACAAGCAATACAATTTCTACGTAACCTGGGAGCATAGTATAGCCAGAT
Organism: Pseudotriccus pelzelni; assembly: GCA_035584735.1. Taxonomy (NCBI): domain Eukaryota; kingdom Metazoa; phylum Chordata; class Aves; order Passeriformes; family Tyrannidae; genus Pseudotriccus; species Pseudotriccus pelzelni. The sequence continues at coordinate 601,343 of JAWMRA010000020.1, forward strand.
CCTATTTTATATACTTATAATTTACATTCTGTCTTTCAAGCTGGCCCTTTAAAACATCCATAGACTTCCCAAATAGTTTTCTTGAATTTGAGCAGTGTAAGCAATACTTTGAGAATCCATTGTTTAGGCTGTATCAGCAGTTTTGTTTAGGAACATCAAGGAATACTAAATTATTGATTCTGAATTAATTTATCTCAAGGAATACATGGTATTTAGACTTTTTTCTTTTCATTTACTTTCAAAGATTGGCTTAAAAAGGACCAAGATGCAAAGGTGGAGAAAACAATTCATCTGTGCAATTATTTATTAAAAAAGTTGCACAAAACAGCATGTTAGAAGGTAGTTTTCACAATAATATTCACTGCAATTGTTACCACGTGAACTACAGCACCAAGCCTGTTTTCAGAAGCCAAGGAAATCTGGAAGTTTTCAAACCCTTGGCCTAAACGTGACAAGTATTGCAACATTTCTTGCTTCTTGTTCAAGGAAATCTCCCTGGAACATAAACAGCAGAGCAGATAAGCTATTAAGCTGGGCCCCTGATGCTGCCAGCTCTTTCATCAGGCTTATATCTGTTAACCTTTCATAAGTGTCAGCTGAAAAGAAGTAGTTTCAACCACATCCCAGTGCCAAAAATTCCCTTGCTCATTCTGCTGGACCACAGGCTTCAAACACAGCTGCAATTGCTCCTGCAAGGAGCAGAGAGCTGCAGGAAAAATAAGTAATACCCTGCCATAGTTTTGTGTCCCACAATGAAATTTAGGGTGCATTTAGTACATTGCCTTTGCAGGTGTATTATTAGAGTTACTGAAATTGCTTGAGGAACTGAGTTTTCACTCAATGACAGAAGGGAAGGAAATGAATGAACAACAAAAGGTCACACTTCTACTAAAATCACTGTCATCATCTACTGTCTCCCAAAATTCCCTTGGCAATTTTAATAGAATGTAAAATGAAAAATTTGCACATGCATTATGATAGACACACTACAGTTACTGTTTTATTATTATTAGCATAATTTATAAGGGAAGTTGAAATGCAGAGTCTACAAACATTTCCATTATTTGCTACAACATAAGGATGGTTTTAGTAAACAGTTAGCTCCCCACAGTTGTTACTCTTTACCTGCTCTCAGAAACACTCCTAATCATAATTTTTAGTGTCTGTAAACTGTTAAGTTTCTATCCTCTCCATCCCTTCAGCAATGAAGGCAATTTTCTCTTGGACTCTCAGAAACAAAAGATGGGATGCTTGGGGCTGTCCTTTGTAGGGCCAGGATCTGAACTCAGTGATCCTTGTGTATCCCTTCCAGATCAAGATATTCCATGATGCTATGCTTTTTCTTCTGGGAACAGCCAGATCTCCTCATGCTAAATGTCCCTCTGAACTACCGTGTTAACAGAAGTCACAGGTAACAACTAAACATGTGAATAGGACCCATCCGCAGGGTGTAACTTCAGAGAGAAGGGAACATCAGATAAGAATGTGGCTGTTTCCCAAAAATACTGACAGGAATTAGATATACCTTCTCTTTATCATTGAATAATCAAGTATTATACATTTTAAACCCTTCTTTTAAGTAACAAATGAAAAACAAAGCAAACAAATTTAAGAACTGCGGTGATGTTCCACTTTCGATTAGAGCAGACACAAGAGCTTTCCCCGTGTCATCATGTCAGCAGGATCCTTCCCAGAGCACTGGGATTCAGTCCATTCTGGGCTGAACTATAACAAATGTAATTTAATAGTCAAGAAGCTCAAACGACTGGAGGAGTACATGCCTGAGGGTCAGCAAGAATTCTTCTCTGTGTATGTCTCCTTTCCCCGCCTTGTAAATCTGTTAAAGGATCAATATATCAGGAAAAGGTCATTTGATTTCAGGGAGGACAGATTCATATGGTTAAATGCAATTCCTTGAGGAAATGGTCAATGGCAAAGCAATTCTTGTTTAAAAAAAAAAAAAAAAGGATGAACTCTATTTATACATCACCCTGAATTTCTAACACTGTATTACATCCTCTCCCAAAACACTGAAGAACTCAGGAAGACAATTCCTCTGATTTGAAATGAAGATTTATTAATCGATGTTACCCTGGCCTACTACAGAATTAACAGTAGGTATATCCAACGATGTGCTATTCAATTGTTGGAGCTAAAATAAAGATATCTTGAAATTTCGTGAGCTCCAAGCTCCTCAGGACCTCACAGCTTTCATCATCACACTTCAAGGATTTTGTTTATTTTCTGTGCCCATCACTGGGTTCAGTTGTTCTCAAAAGAAAATACCCACCAGGGTATTCCTTGGGCAGCAATTCACCCTGACAAGAGTCCTACATCATGCCTTCTCTTTGCTGGGTGGGCTTTGCTGCTCAGCCTCTGCCCTGGTGCTCGGGTGCTGCAGTTCCAAGCAGAGCAGAGCTCACCTTGAGCACTGAGAAGGGCTTGGAATTGATTTTGTTGGTTATTCCAGTGGTGGCAGGGGCTGACCTCACGTCCAGCTCTGTGCACAGTGGAATTTCTGCTCACAGGGTTGAATTTGTCCTTGCTACGGCATTCTACTGCTTGGAAGGAATCGATGATGTTTGGAAATGACAGTCCTGTTATCACAAAAGCAAGACACTTTGGTTTTATAACACAATCAGATTGTGTCCTTCAACATCCCTAACTCCTTGAAGTGACCTGTGATTTCACACAGAAATTACTCCATGTGTGTATTTTTAGCAGCACATCATGAGAAGTCCCAGAGAAGTGACTGCAGCAGCTCATGAAACTTTGGGCAACAGCACAACATATGTAAGAAAATGAGGTTATATCAGAGGAAGAGCCATTATCAGTCTTACTTCCATGCAGAAAGGACCTTGGAGAGTGGTCAACTGCTCCAGAAAAATGAAGTGACAATGCAAAAAAATAAAATAATCAAAAATTATACCAGAACTGCAAAATTAGGCATACGTTCCCAACAGGTCATCTCCATCTCAAACTACTTTCCCTCTGCTCAAGATCATCAGAAAAAGTCAATTAAGAAACAAACACAATTGTTTGACTAAAACACAGATTTCTAGCTAATGCTGAGTGTACTGCAAATATTTACAGCATTAAATATCTCAGAACTTGATTACAAGAGTCAAGCAAAATATGCAGAGTAAACCAGTGCTCTTTCCTTGAGTAAAAAGTCTCCACGAACATTGTGACTCAAAATGCCTTGATGTAGAAGTGTATCCAAAGAACATAAATTATTCATGAAAGAGATTTTTACATTATTTCTAGCCTGTTAACTGTAACTGTAGTCCTAACAATGAGCTAACAATGAGTTTAATATGAACAACAATCTCACATGGTGTCACTTAATGATAGTTAACAACTGTTTTTTAATTTTCCTTTTTTTAAAAAAAAATATTTGTTCTATTGTTATTTCTTGGTAAGGAAAAATATAGTCATTATTACGACATTCTAAGCTCTTAGTTTTGGTCTGATTTCAGACAGAAAAAAAGGTGATTTAGGCACATAGAACTGGCCACGAACATGCTTGAAAAACACAACAAAGTAAAAGGATGGCTTTTGACACCCCTTGAGACTTCAGCACTGAACTTCTTCATACTCTGTACTTATATTTAATGATGTGAAGAGCTCTGTGCTGCTCCCACACACAGCCAAAAAAACAAAGTCACAGATTAAACACAGAAGCCTCAGCTTTATTTTGGTTAACTGCTATGTGACACACTGCCAGCTACACCCACCTACTCCCAGGGCGTCACCACTGGGGACCTCTCAGCCTGCCACTCCAATTGCTCCCCAGGCCTGAAGCACAGCAGCAATTCCCTTGGGATCCTGTGCTGGGACAGCAAAGAGTTGCTATCACCTTTTCATTATTAAAATCACTATTTACTGGACACAAAGTAATACCCTAACAAATGCTATCTCCCCAAAAAGTTCACCACCAAAAACTAAATTTTTGTAAAGGAAGATGAAGCACATTCTGACAAGTAGGCAAATCATGAGGGAGAAGATAAGATTCAGCTTGATAAGAACAGGTTATGATAAAAGTGAACATAGTGCTTAACTTAGCAATTCTCAGATGTCTGTAGATAGGGAGACAAACAGTAGGCTGAGGCCAAGAGCCTTTTTTTTTCATGTGGGGAGATAAATATCCATGTTTTTGTTCAATATCCCAAACAAATGCAAATATCAGTAAATGGAGATAATTCTCCTCAGAAATACCAGCAGCTTGCTTTATATATCCCACATGCCAGTGGTTCCTGAGGGATAACAGAGGAAAGAAGAGGATACAATGGCTTCTCAGCTCCTCTGAGAGCTTACAGAGAAGACACTGGGGTGTTAATTGTATCCAATTATTCCTGGAAGATGCAGCAGTTAAATTTTGTAGGCTCTCTCAAAGCAAGACCATTATGCTTAGCTGCAGATATCGCCAGGATTTCGACATGTTTAAAAACCTCCTGGCAGACAGAGGCAGAACCAAAACAAGTTTTTAAAATACATCCTCACACTCAGTATCTGCAACTTAATAGAGCCTTTCCCTTTAGTGTCTCCAAGACTCAAATGATCTACAAACTAATAGTTAAGTAGGAATCTTATAGGTTTGGGTTTTTTTTTTAGTTTCCTCACCTCTCACTTGGTTCCACAAATACACAGCATGATTTTTACTTCATGTCAGAAATTTGATACACTGGTTATTAAATTAGCAAGTTGCTCTTCTCCTTGAACATTAGCCACTGAGTAGGCATGAGACTGAAATCCATTCAATCAAATGATTCGTGAAAATGGCCAAGCAGAATGTTCCTATACAGTTCACTGAGCAAGGAAGGGAAAATGCAGGAGGAAAAAGATTTATTGAAGTTGGACTTTACGTTCAGAAATAATCATCATAATATGTACATGCATCCAGATAAGTGCTGCACTCCTGAATTTGTCTTCCTACACAAGGATCTTCTCCTCATCATCCCCCACCTCCTTCCCAGGTCACCTTTGAACCACTGGGATGAGGCTGCACGTCTGATGGCTGAGCATCATCAGTTAATGTCACTGGGAATTTATAGCCTTACCATCAGATGTCTACAACTAATAATGACCATCCATTTGTTGCCTCAAAAATCACTTAAAAGAATTTTCTGAAAAAATATTCTCCTGCAGGGAAAGGCCTTCTGGCCACACTGTGCTCCAAAGGGGAGCTGTGAGGTGCCACCTTGGCCCACTGATCTTGTGCTGATCCTGCCAGGATTCCCTTTGCCTTGTGCTCCAAAGTGCGATTTCTCCATGCTGACCTCTGGGCACAAAGCACTCTGCAGGGCTCTGGAACAAAAAGAGGAGCCTTTTCACAATTAGATGACAGCAAAACCAGTGAAATTGCAGCCCTTTGCCAGAGGAAAGCCTTCACCCCTCTTGGTGTGGCACTTCCCAGATCAGCTCTGCCTCTCCCACCAGCTGCTGGAACTGCCTCTGTCTGGCAAGCTCATAGAAGAACTCAAAAATGAAACCAAGCTCCTGTCCCCCTCTTCAGCTCCCCAGCCATGACCCTGCCTCTGCACAATGAAACCACAAACTATGCAATAATCACAGCAACTTAACTCCTCACACACAGAACCCCCAAGCTGTGGCCAAAGCCACATCCTTAACTCACCAGGGGCATTGATGGGTATTAAAATATAATAATAATCTAACCCAGTTTTAAGGAGCTGCCTCCTGCTTCTCAGATGCTCGGCCAACACTCCTTTCCATTTGTAAACAGAAGCCTCAGGCTCCAGTGCTGGAGCTGCAGGGGAAACTGGAGAACAGGAAAGGCTTTGTTTTCCCACTGCTCACCCACAAAGGCACCGAAGCTTTTATCTTGTAACAGAAACTCCCATTTAGGAATGGAAAAAAAGTAGGAAATAGGCCAGACTGCCACTCCTTAACTCTTGACTTTTATGCTTTGTACCCACAAGGACTTGGATATGAAATAAAAAAATAAATTCAAACAGAACTCAAAACTTAAGATTGCTTCTGAGGAGTCTTTCCCAGGATACCAAGGGCATTTATGTCTCTTGGACCATGAAATATAACTATTCTGCTAAGCAATTCTAGACAGAAGAAATCACACTGTAGAAAGGTCAGGATCAGCGAGAAAGGGAAAATGGAGCTCCTGAGCTCAGAGTGTGTTGTGGACAGGGGTAATTGCACCAGGATTGCAGGGAGCTGCCTTTCCAGCTGATGGGCATTACAACACACACTGCAGCACTGGGGCTTCTGTCTTCTGCCTTTGACACAACAGACCCAAGTTACCATATCAGGGGTTTGCACAAAACAACATTCTCAAAGCCTGGAAGGATCCTTGACATGAACTTCTGCCTTGGTTGAGTGTCAGAAAATTTCCCACGGGCAGCCAATACCACCTTGCTTCTCTTATGAGGAAGCCTCATTATTTGTGTTAGAGAGGGAAACAGACCTTAACTTAATTCCTGTCATCCTCACAAACTTTGAGAGGGTTGTTGGCATTGCACTGGGTTGGGGTTTTAGGGGTTTTTAAAATATTATATTGATACACAAGTCATTCCTCCAATGCTACTACTATTAAGGGAGGAGACACGGGTGTCAGCACACTGCATGGCCTGTCCCTTCACTGGCTTTTCCAGGGATTTTGTTGTTCTTCTACATTTTTATGTACAATTATTAAATAGAGTTATTACTGCGTGCAGTGATGCCACTCCCTAATCAATCCATAAAGAACAGTCTCATGGATGACACAGCAACACAAGGGATGAAGGAGAACAGTGTTTCTCCTGCCCTGTAAATGTTCATTTACATTTACAGAGTGTTTTGAACTTAGTGTTCCCAAACAATACAGGAGACTTGTATAACTAATGTGATGGTAAAAAGAACATGAAGCTTTGATGGAGAAAACTACACACCATTTTTGTAAACTGTAGCTTTTCACAGCTTGAATTAATAGATTTATTTCATTGTTTCCCATTTCAAAAGCACAGAGCTGGCTCTTATTAAACAGTATTATTGGTTTCTCTTTTATAAGCACAAGAGCAAGAAATAATGAAGACTAAAGAAATACGGTTGGATTCATGTGGTCAGTAAACACTGACACTGTATTTGATTTATTCTTCATCCTGTATACAATTTTTAATCCTTTTCCTGGAACTCAATTTGTTTCCATTTTCCACATTTGATTTTCCTATTGAAATGTGCAAGAAAACACAATTTGCTAGATAAATGAGGATTTATGTGGAGCACACATCCTCACCTAGGCTACATCAGGCTGCTCTACTTGAGCAGGTGCTTAACTAGGACAGAAGTTCCAAGACTGCAGCAGCACTGCTGAGATGTTTACACTTGGAGATGATCAGAAATGTATTGCTGAACAGAGGCCATATTTCCTATTACACTTTTTAATTGCTCTATTTCTAAAAGTTTTACCACAGTGCTGAGAGTTTGGTCCCTCCCCTCTGCAATAGGTTTTTATGATGATCCATAACTTTCTGTTCACTGGTGCCAAGATATACCCGGCATCAATTTGCTTTCATTTTTGTTTCTCAAACACTACACACAAAGACAACACTATAAATATGTGACATGACTGAATGATGAAGCAGCAGCTTCCTGCTGAAATTTTAAAGTGAGATAGACATTGTTTTAGCTGAGGAAACTATTTAGAGACCAGCTGTTCCCACTGAAAAGATGTGGCAGCCATCAGCAGAAATAAGAAATGCTTTCTCTGTACATATTGAAATGAGTTTTATATTCCTTTCCATTCTGCTTTGTGTTCCTGCTGGTGAAAAAGACAAAATTCATTTCACACTCCGATGTTAAAAAAGAGGAATCTGTATCTTTGCACACACACACTGAGGTGAGATCAAAACCAGGAGCTACAAAGCACTTTATTTCTGCACAGTAGTAAATTGATGAATAGCCTTGGAGCTGAAACTGAAGGCAAAAGGAGAAACTTGTGGGCATCTCTTAAAACTAATTTCCCCTATTTATTTGTTTCTTGGTGGTATTTGTGTTTTATATTCTAATTAGAAGAAAATAACTTGGTATGTATGTGTCAGATACCACCGCACAAACACACAGGAAAAATACGGATAGTTTAGTGACACCTTGTATTCGTGCTTAATTAGGCAGTGCAACTTTTGGTCTGTGTTCCTTTGTTGGCTACTTCTTTGGATAAATATTGTTTTGTTGAGCTTTCAATAGTGTCCTGGTTTCAGTTTCAGCATTCTCCCTGCTACTCACCTGAAAATAATCTTTCACTGGGTCTTAGATTTGAGATTAGTGCTAACCCTTGCAGCCACATTTTAGGAAGTAACATACAGGTACTAAGTGTTCCAGCTTGAAAAATATTTATATTATATATATTAGGAATCTTTTCACCTGACTTTATCTGTTCAAAACACAATCTTCAAATGATCATGACAGAAGAGACCTTGTGGTTTGCATCCAAAAAGAGGTTAAGAAGTCGACAGAACCAACATCTCTCCCCTAGGGATGGTATAAAAGTCATTACATCATGTTAAAGATTTTGCTTCTTTGCCATAGGCGATCAGTTCCAAAAATTTGATTAAAAAAGCATTGCATTAGTGTGGTATTCTCAAGCTGCTCCTTATTAACATTTTATTTTAGAATACTCTAATGACAACTGATATCACCTCTCATTATTCTAAATAAAGAGTATAGTCATTTTCTTCTTAATGACTGAAGTGAAATGTGTCCATAGGGACATTTTAGTTTACTCTCTCACACAATGTAATATTGTCATTATTAATACTTCTAGAAGACAACTTGTCGACTAAAGTTATCTTTGCAGAGTCACCACATTTTCATTTTTAAACGTGTAGTTTCAGTCACATGCAGAACATTAGATTCCTTCAAATACAAATAACACCACCTTGAAATGCTTTAGTGCAGCAATAAAACTATTCACATGATGACTGCAACGAAAAAAAGCAACATAGAAATAGTAGCAAATTAAATTTCACATATTTGTGGAGCAGGTAATAGCCAAAAAGCTCAGGTAAAAGAGAGATTATGATTTGTGTATGGCTGTGCTACCCAGTCAAATATAACAGTAGGAATGTAACTCGAGTTACTTGGATTATAAACTGCCTGAAAACAGGAACTTCCATCTTGGTCAGTGCTGAAGGCAATGAAATCCTGAAACAACTAGGCAGCCTCTGGATATATGTACTTCAGTATAAACAAACACACAAGGAAATAGTTATTTTTCTACACTTTCAAAACAATGAAATAAAATACCTACTGCCTGAAGGTATTAACCAAAGATCTGGTTTGCAGCACAATCGGAGCAATGTAACAGTCACCAAAGGAGCTGCCCCAGTGCCACCGATGGTCCAGACAAAATCCCACCCTTTGCAGGGCCTGTGCTCCCTCTGAACCAGGTCACAGAGAGGCGGACGTGTCACTTAATACCCCAATGGCTTGGTTTTCAAATTAACTGGCTATGCTTATATTTTCAAAGGCACTTTAGAGCCAAAGGATGCAGAGAGATGCCTGGGGGCATGAGGGAGTGTTTAAAGGAGCCTGGCAGGGAGCCCAGTTGATTTCCAGTCCAGGCAGGTACCTGCCCAATACCTCTGCTTCCAAAATAAATCTTCACCATGTACCTCTCTCCATCCTGGGGATGTGACTAGCACTGAAAATGCCTTCACCATAAATTTTCATTAAATCAACGGTTGCTCGGGACTTGGGTAAACATCAGTTAGAAGAGCACATTCAGAAACTTAAACAGAGCCTTCAGAGCCCCATTTGGTGGCTATTCTTGTCCCTTGTTCTGCCTCACTCACAGTACCTGAGAGCAGGAGCTACTTATTCACAGGCCACTCCTGGGGCAGCCAACAGCTCCTTGCAGGGCTTATACAAAGAGGTAGAAACAATTAAAAGTACCCAAATTTCTACAGCCACCTTCTCAGGCAGTTGCCTCTTCCTGCTAAGTGTCCTCCTGCAATTCAGGTTTGGCTCAGACACAGTGGCCCACATAAAAAGCCATTTTGGATGGTGGTTTTAGGAGTTCCCAGCTCTCCATCCCCATTTATCCATTCCAGTTGGTGCTTTCATTAATCCTGACTGGAATCACATATGCTTCACACTGGCCGTTCCCATCACCTCCTACAAAAAGTCCACACTTCTTTTGTACCAAATCCTGGCTTTCTAGAGATCATGATTCTTTCTGCCAGTATTTGAATTTAAAAAATCCTTTTATATTCCCTGAGCAGAAAAAATGCAGAACCCATGGAATGCTACGAAATGGCACTTCCTGGCATCATGTCACCCATGGTCTCCAGTGTGTTAATCATCACTTGATTTGCAGGGTTAATTACTTTTATAAGACTTCTTTTAGGGCTTATTATTGTGCTGCTACTACAGGTCTCCTGAAACCCAATATAGAGCTTTATAAAACTCAAATACATTTACTCTAATGCTGAAGAGGAATCAGGGTTAAGATGGAAAGCAGAATTAGAAAGATGCAAAGACTATAGGATAAATAAAGAGGCTCATAAATTGCAAAAGGATGGTATAGGAAGCTGTGTATTATATTTTCTGATACCAGATTAAATGTATTTTATTATCAAATATTAGAGCTTTTAAGTATCTAAACCCTAACTAATCTGGGAATCACTAGCTGAAAGAAAGCTTCTTTAAAGCTCTGAGCCTACAAGATTAATTTTGACTCCTGTTGAGTAAACATGTGGATATTCTCATCAGCCACCATCCGGTACCCCCCCAAACCACCAAACTTCCCTTGGCTTTAGAGCAATGTCCACAGTTACAGGGGAGAAAGCTCTTGTCGTGGATGGGGCTATAACCCTTGACTCCAAAGGATCCCAGGCTCAGCCTCATCCCAGTCACCCAAACCAACGAGACCTTGTACATATTTATATGGAACCAGTATCAGGCATTGTGGTTTTGAAGACCAGAGCTCTCAATGCCCTTTTGACTTTCAGGTTTATTTTTATTTTCAACTCAAACACACCACCTGACCAGGCAGACATCTGGAAACGAGTAGGTGTGGCACAAATCATGGCTGAATTCCGAGGTTCTGTACTGCTTTTACTGTGTCTGAAATAAGACTCTAATTTGGTTTTAATAAAAAGTAATTGAAAGTAATTTAATACCAATTGATTGTTAAGGGGATACATTTTGCAGTTTATCAAGTCTATAGAAATGCAGTATAATTAACTCCAAACTGCATAAGCAATAATGTAATTATAATCTCAGCAACTTTAAATTTCCAAGTATTGTTTAAACAGTTAATTAAAATTTTAGAAATAGTGCTGTATTATATGTCTATAATGTTAATTGCTAAAAATGCTAATCAATATTTGTTAAGTAATCCAATTAATTGAGTAATCTAATTTCCAGCCTATCTGATCCTAAATAAATACAGCTTTGTGGATCAGGCTTACAAACTATATAAATATCCAGCTATTGATTTAATAATCAATTACATATTAAATTATTGCAAGGTTTTTATTAGTTATAGACACAGGGCCAACTTGAAAGCAACCAGATTAAGGTTCTGGTTCTATCTTCTTTCACTGTGCTGTACAAATACAAATCTCAGCTCACTGCTCTGACATTTTTCTGAGTGTGTGGAGTGAAATGTTTGGTACGTGGGCTGTGCAGTTGCAAACTCAGAGTATCTTTGTGTCACCTTTTGCAAGGATTAACTCTGCTGAAGCACCGAACCTGGTCCTTGAAATGAATACACCAGGGGACACATTCCCAGGGCTGCTGCTCCAGGAGCTCCTGGAGACCTGCATTTACCAGATTCCCCTTTTCCAGTCCCACTCCTGTTCCTCCTCACCACCAGAGAGCTTGTCCTTACACAACGGAACTCCCAGCACAGCAAAGGATTGCAAAATTTCTGCTTCTCTACTCTGTGCTGGTAAACCTTCCCCGTGGAAGAGAAAACACCTCTTTGGCAGTTCTTTGCTTGCTGAAAAAATACATCCTGAGATGATTTACAACTGTAAAAACACTTTATCTAAATGAGATATCAACTGGTGTTCACTGGTGAGCACTGGGAGCGGTTACTAACTGCTATTTTAACATACTTCCAATAAACCATGATCAAATTATTGAACTCTCATTGTTTTCTTTTCCTCTTATCACTAAATCCTGTGTTTGTAACACATTGAATGCAGCTAAAACAACCCGTGTTACCCCAATTAGGCATTTGCTCATTATCTGTGTGTCAGCTCTAGATTGAAGACTCACCACGGCACAGCCAACCTCATCATCTCTCTTGGCAGTTCTCAGCACATTGTCAATATTTTCCAAAAATTGTGGTTTCTAAATAGCATTGCAAAACTCAGTTTTAATGGATCTGACAAAGCAGTGCATCAGCACAGGATGGAGTCAGGAGGTATTTTGCCAAATCAATTCTTAAATAAATGTGTTGCACAGCTGAATTAAGGGGCTGCATGGATAAAGATCACAGCACAGTAAGAGGTGTCATTTTATTTCTGGATTTCAGTTTTATAGGGTAATCACTTTCCCCATTCACATATTCTCTTGAGGTTCAGTACTCAAGAAGAGGAATTTATGACATCACAGCCTCTCCATCTAAATGAGGCAGATAAAATTCAGAGGTCAAAGTGCACATGACGAGCTTGACAAAGGTGCCCCAAAGCTTCCATATTTCAATTCTATTTCAAAGGAAAATAGAAAAAAAGTTCTTTCTAGCCCTTGGGCTTGTTCCAGAGGCAGGACAGTAAATAGATTACTGTAACATCTGGGTTTACTGATTCGTTTTCTCCTCTTATTAATTTTTAAATTGCCCTCTGATGGACAAGAGGTTAAGATAAATAATAAAGAAGGGTGGGAAATGAAATTGCTTTAACACTGTCCACAGCACAAACCATTTCTAAGTGTGTGTTGTCCATACTGTATCGGAACTGTGGCTCTTTGACAGGCTTCTCTAAAAACTCTGTGACAGTTTTCACTGTAAGCAACACTGAAGGACAGGAACTTGATTCCATCATTTCATGGTTGTCAGCTCTACAGACAGGAAGGTATATTTTAGGACAACACACTTTTCAGCAGCTGCTTGCATGAATAAGAACACACTTCCATCATTAGTCATTTAGTCCATATAATGTGACAACAACATTTATTACAGGAGCTTGGAGATTCAAGACAGTAGCAAGAATCCAGCATTGTTCTTTATATAATTTGCATTTGTTGAGTGTTTCAAAGAGACAAAGTATTTGAACATCAATAACATTTGTCTTCCTCCTACCCTAATTTACTAGGTAGGGCTGAGACAGGATTGACTCCCAAGGCTTCAGAACCTTGAAAGAAGCCACTCTTGGGTCAATACCCCACCGTGATGTGATGCTCCAGGTGGGCAGCAGGTGACCTGTGGCACCACCTCCTTTAAAAGTGAAACCAAAAAGGACACTGGTTTTTGCATTGAAAAATAATAACCAGTGGTCAGAAAGATTTAAGTAGTTTAATTTGACATGGGAATAATTCTGATAATAAGAAAATTATCCCTCATTCCATTCTTCCAAGCAGCTTCCCAAGTAAGGCCCTCACAGAAATAACTGGTTTACACCAAGCTCACACATGATCTTTGTGGATTCCTTCCTACACAGAACATTCTATGATTGTGTTGATGCAGCCAAGCCTCCTCCCAGGACTTCTCTTCCTCTTACACATCTGTATGGAAATAGAACTCTACTCTAAAAACAAACTGCTTTGCCAAAGTTTCAATTCCACAGCATCAAAGACATAAATGTGCTGTTTGGGTTGATCCTGCAATATTGGAGCACTGCAGCTGAAAGAAGCTTTGATGAGAAAACCCTTGAGTAAGAAGTGAATGCTGAGAATTAAGGTAGCAATTAAAGTGTGTAGACTTGTGTGTATTTACCATGCAGCTATTCCATCATGAGCCTATGACAGCCTGATAAATACGGACCAAGCACTTGGAGAATCTTGGGTTTGACAGACAAACAAGGTAATAAAAAACCCAAAATTTAACCCCATTGCATTGCTGGCCCTTTCCAGATTACCAGGTAAATAAATGGAAGAAGATGGTTCAGCATTGTACAAACCTTAGGTCGGGTCTCAGAAACATCATCACCTTGTGACACCCACAGCTCCTCTGCACTTGAGCTTGTGTCAGGAACCCATATCTGCTTCCCCAAGCTGGTAACCAGCTAACCAAAAATCCACCCCAACCCAAGACTCCTCTGACCAAACACAATAGCTTAAGAGGGAGAAAAATCATTGAGTCCACATCCACATTCTTGGGAATGGTCCTGTGCAGAGCCAGGAGTTGGACTAGATGACCCTGGTGGGTCCCTTCCATCTCAGCATATTCTGTGATGTTGTCCAGCCCTGACACTGCCTGCTCACACCATTCAATTAGGTAAGAGAAGATGCTTTAAGGCTGGAATGAGAAGAGAATTAATACGCTCCCTTTAGAAGTCCCTTGCTACCTCAATCTCAGTTGTTCTGCGAGCATCAGTCAGAGCCAAAGCTCTGATAAATTTATATTGCATCCCATATACAATTCAAAATACAGTTATAGGCATGAAAACAAACCACACTGCTTGCCAAGCACTACAGGGTTTTGTGTTTGTTTGTTTTCCAACCAGTCATGCCAGAGATGCTTCAGGCCTACAAGAAATTCCTTAACATCTGATGCATAATGAAAATATGTAATGTAGCGTAAACACTCCTCTTTTCTTCCCCCCCTCCATTTCTTAAGCAATAACCAAACCCCTGGTTCACTGTACACAGATGAACAAGGACTAGTTCCAGCTAATCCTAGTGTGAAAGATCTCTAAACCAGCCCCAGAGACTTCCTACCTGAGCAGAGGGAGAGCTGACACAGTTCAGCAAGAGGACCCCAGGCCCTGTGCAGGAGTTGGGTGTTTTGCAGAAGTACAAGCCATGATCACCACAACATTTGGAACGCCCTAATTCCCTCTGCCAGTGCTGATGTCCAGGTTACACACATCCCATCCAGCTGCAGTGGCGCAGCTGCAGCCCCAGGTGATTTCCTTCATCTCTGCTGCAAAGCAGGAGGAGCAGCAGTTGATGACAGAAGTGGCCTGATGGATACATCCCCAGTAGGCCCCAAAAGTTCCACTTCCAAGGCAGGACTAGGTTCCTACACCCCAGAAAAGTCCACATTTCTCTTCTGGAGGAAAATCCTTCTGACCCTCCTTGGATTGCTTCCAAATGAAGGCCTGTAAGACCAGGCTGCCTTTCAAAATATCACATGTCATCTGATGCAAAAAATAGCTTGCCAAGGTTTTTCATGCCTGTGGCCATCACATGCAAAAGTGATCTCAAAAATTCAAGGTTCTAGTGACCTATATACTGTCATCTTTTAAGAAGGCATAAGAAGAAACATTATGGAAACAGTTATGTAAATAAAGTTCATTTCATAAAAATGTAAATAAGATTCACAAAAGAGACTTAGAAACCTTGAAATATTTATTTTAAATGAAAGGGATTAAGTCCTCAAGGTAAGATTTGTTTCTAAACTTGTAACTCCAGGATAGTAGGGTTACGGTGTTTTATTTTATTTATTAAAGGGACAGTTCTTATAAGATAAATACTTTAACCTACTCTAGCATACTTACTGCTACTTTATGTTTACTTTGAAGGACTTCTGATTGTTGTCATCCTGGTCTGGATTTAAAGCAGCACATTAGAGCAGAAATGTTCAATATCTCATTACTAGTGTTTTCCAGCCTTAATCATTTCCACAAATACATTTGTCCCTTTGCATTCACACTTGACTTGACAGCATCTGACAAAGAACCCCTGACTGAAGATGAAATAAAAAGTCCAAGTAACCGTCATACAGAACTTATTTATAGGAAAACAGAGGAAGAACATGGAAATTTGTGCTTTACCTGAAAACCAGAAACAGATACTGAGGATCTGAGCCTATGATTTACTGACAGCACATAACATCAGCAATACTTAAATGGCATATTAATTGTACTTTCAGTGATGGTGCAACAGTGAAATTGTATTTGTAGACTTCCAGAAAAAGAAGCTGGTGCTCTTAGGAAATACATATTGAGTATGTGAGGCTGTTCTCAGGAATTCATTTTTACTAACATTATCTGACATGGAAGTCAACTGTGCTTCCTGCTCAAGTGTTATCCAAAAGAGAGATTGATATCTGCCCCCTAAAGTCAAAGCCTCTTTGAAAATCTGGGGAAAAATAAAGGATTGACAGGATAATTCTAAGAAACAGATGAGGGGGATTCTACCCAACAGGACAAATATCCCTTGTGACAATTTTTCAACTATAGCAAAGCTTGACTACTTTTTATCCCTGAAAATATACTGTGGATAGACGAAAGTAAGCAGTGAGATATAGATTGCCAGAACCCATAAGGTTGAAAACCCTCCCAGCCCATGGATCCCCCTGTGCCCGATGCCCACCTCGT
>JAWMRA010000020.1:618137-632242 GCA_035584735.1 Pseudotriccus pelzelni
CCCCCCTCCTGTCAGGGAGTTGCAGAGCCAGAAGGTCCCCCCTGAGCCTCCTTTTCTCCAGGCTGAGCCCCCCCCAGTTCCCTTCCCATCCCTGCACACGCTGCAGCCCCTCTGTGTCCTTCCTGAAGTGAGAAGCCCAGAACTGGATCAATAACAACGAGGTGTGTTGCGAACAAATGCGCCAGATTTGTAAGACCAGGTAATTAATGTCAAAAGGGTGCACATTCACTAGGATAAGTAATCCTGATGACCTGCATTTCCTAATTCTTCCCAATCTAATCAGATACGCAACAAAACTTTAAGATCAGTATAGAAATCAGCTCAAAGCACTGCAGAAACAGGAGCAACGTGCTGCTAAACTCAAGTCTGGGAACCACATCAGCACAGCAGTTTGAGTCCATTTCTAGTAGCAGTGGATAAGCAAGGAAAGAGAGAATTGCAGTCACCAATCCTAGAAAAGAAGACCTGAGTCAGAACTTCAGGATCAGCAGGAGACAGAACCAATGGTGTAACATAGTAAATAGTAATGAAAGACCCTAGAGGCTTCAGGTACTCAGAGCTTGAAGGCCAAGGCAAAAGTAACCTGAGTCTTGCTATTAACTGCACCGTCATAACCTGCTGGTCGTCAGAACCAGTGTTTGTGGGGTGGATTTGTAAAAATCTGTAGTACTGAGACCAAGTTTCCTGAGCATTGTTTCCCCAGAACTGCACTGCAGGTAATTGCACTCTTTGCTGCAGATGCAATGCAAGCACGAAGACTGGAGCAGAGAATGCACAAAAGGTTTAAAATATTTACAACAGCAGTACCATTTCTATACATATAATGATAATCAAGTTAATGCTGGATCTTTAATTAAAAAATTCTGTTTTCAGGAGAAGCATTTATTAGCTACAGCAAATTAAAAGTGGTTATGAGCAGGTTAAAACTGGATAGGACACTGAAACTCACAAACAGCTACCAGTGACAAAAGTCCCAAACTCCCTCATGGAAAAGCAGAAATTCAGTAGGAATCAGGAGACAAATGTTTCTGGTAAATTTGTCTCATATTTCTCCTTTAGAAGATAAAAGGACACCTCAGCTCTTGATATAAATTTGTTTCTAAGCTTCCTTGCTCAGAGTATCAACAAGGTTGCTAATTTATAAAATTTTTGGTAAAAACTTGTATTGTGATGAATTAGGACTATCTAATTCAATTGCTGCCCTTGTCTTACGGCACAAGGAATTCAAAATTACTCAGTTCAATTCAGAAAATACAGAAGAAACAAATACACAAGATACTGATGTGATGGAATGTTTGATTCCCAGCAGCCTATCCTTGTATTTAGCTGGATACATGCAAGTATCAGCCACTGTTTGCTGCACCATCCCATGTCCTGTCACCTGTTCTGGTTAGGGATGAGGGGGCCACAACCAACACAACCACCAGAACCTGGACTATTGTGGATTCCAGCCAGATCCCCACAGGATCCCTCCTGAACCTCTTCTGGCCCTGGGGTTCAGTTCTGCACCCTCAGGAGCTCAAGGCTGCACTGCTCCAGTTTGTTTGATCCAGAGGAAGAAAGGGCTAAACCCTGCCTTGGTGCAGAGCTCCAGGCTGCTCTCAGTTCCTCCTGACAGGCTGTGCCAGCACAAACTCCGGACCACGCTCCAAGAAAAGCGTAATTCAGATTTATGGGAGGACATTTCCTAACCAATATAATTGATTACCCACTGTAATGTGAACAGAACCTAATTTGTACTAATGAACCGGTGCACAATCCAGCAAAGCACTGAAGAACGTGAGGCCCACGAAATGCCAAGCCAGATGTCCTGGCTGGGGAGGATCATTGTCCTGGACGGCTCCGTTCCCGCTTGCTTTTGTTGCCTTCAGGGTTGGAAGGTGGCATTTAACCCAGGAGACAGCTCTGATCCCCCATGGCTGTTAGTTGTGTGCCACCACAGCCTGTGTTCTCTACGCAGACACCATCCCAGCCCAGTGATAGATAGAAATGCTTGTCTGCTCCAGCAAATTTTGATAAATGTAACATCAGATTAAAAACGCTATCATTGTACACAGACAATCTAAGCAAGACTGAAGCCAGTGCATCTCTGTGGGTCTGCTACAGAAGAAAAGCAAGATTAAAAGTCTTGGAATTTTAAAGCATTCAGTCCCAGAGTTGGTGTGGAGATGAAACAGCACACACACATCATACCAAGAAAAGTGTGCCTTAGTGGAAAAACCCAAACTGAGTATTCAAACTGTTCAAATTATTCCATTTGTTTGCTTGTTCTTCCTAAAAAATTTTTACATACTAGGACCAGTTATAAAATTAACAAATTGTGGATTCCTTCATGCAAAACAGTCATCAGCATGAGGGCTAGCCATGAACTGCATACATTTGTAGTAGAAATACTCCTTTGTATCCCATTTGTTAAAATTACAAAGCCTTTCCCTAAATGCCAGGATGTACTGTAAAAAGACACAGAACTGCTCAAACTATAAAATGAAAAGCTGAAATTCAGATTTATATGCCAGAATGCAAACTCAGATTCCAATCAGTCAGAGCCTGTAGCCCAGACTAGCATGGTTAATTTGGTGGGTTCATTACCAGACACATTTAGCTTTCTAAACCAATTATTTTTAAAGGATACAGCCTGCACACGTTCTTTTCTGTATATGCAATCAATCCTAGTGAAAATTATACAAAGTAGATTGTAAACAGATCTTCTGATTGTGCAGCCCTCACCAAATTATAGAACTGGGATGTAAAAGGAACAGGGAAGGTCTGTGTGGCAGACGAGGCATTGCTATTAATGAAGAAAAGGCAAGTATTTAAATTGAGAAGGCATCTTGATGCCTTCTCTGCAAGCTGAATAGGAGAGCATAATAGGAAAATAAACCAGCTATCAGACAAAATAAATAGGAGCACATCAACAGGGACTGTACAGAATTAGAATTGCACAGCAAGAGAAGCAAAGATGGTAGAAGAATATACTAAAATTTTTACTTTGCATTATAATGTCATCTTAAAAACAGATGGCAAAATGCCACTAGAACAGGAAGATGTCAAGAAATAATAGTGTCAGCAGCTATATAAAGAGCTAAAAGATGCTTCAGACTACCTTGTGTTTGTAAGGCTGCGCTCTACAAAGTCTTAAAATAATTTCATCTATGCAAGCAGAATAAGCAAAGACACTGCAAACTCTTGCCTGGCCCACTAGCCACTTTTAAAAACAGAGTCTGGGTTCAGCATCAACCCAGATTCAGAGAACCAGGAGGACATGTTTGCTTTTAACATGTAAAGAAGCAGCATTGTCAATCCATGCTTAGGGTTGCTTATAAAATTTGTCATGATTAATTAGGAATTGATGGGAAGACTGGAATAGTATCGGGAATACAGACTGATTTGGGAAAACAGGGTTTTAACGTGAAGACCAGTACCAATGTTATCAGTAAATCCTTTGTGGTCTCTAACATATTGAAAACAAACCCCAACAGGGGTCTGGGAGCACAGAAGGCTCCAGAATACTTTATAAACACCCATTTATGGAGCACTATAAGCCTCCAAACATTAAAATGCTTTCCTTACATTCCTAGATAAGCCTCAAATGTTTATTTTGCAAGGAACACCTCTTAGTGCCACACACGGTGGAATTCACTTCCACTAAACTGGGAGAAGGAAGGAACAAGATATGACAAAGAAGGAAGGGAAAATGTGGCATTAAGCAGCTCTGATATGCTCAAGGAGTTCTGCTTATTTAGTGACACTTAGTAGGATGATGGACTTTGAGGTAGGAAAGAGGTAAAAGATGGAGAAGGGATGGAGGGAGAGCTCCTAAAGCTGCTGCCTGGCACGTCAAGGCTGTACAGCCAGATGCCAGGTTATCTTTAGAGGCTGATTCTGGGAAGCCTTGGGAATAAAGATGAATAATCTTCTCAATTCTGTGACCAAGGTATGACTCCAAGAAATCCTACACATCACTAGGACTTGTCAGATATACTCTCAGTACATATATCTTTGGTGTTCTGCTTGTTCTTTGTACCTTTGTAAAATCAAGAGCTTATCTCAAACTTTCTCTGAAATACTAATTCTGAGGCTTGAGCTGCCTTTAAAATTATCTATTATATGACAAATCTAAAAAACCCATTTTATATTAAGTTGCACATGCAGCGAGTCCTTCGGTTCTCAGCTTCCATTGCATTAATAGAGTTTAATATACTCCAGCATGTCTTTGAGTGCCAGAGGCACCAAAAATCAGTGTTATGGACTCAGTGCAGGCTGGGGACACAAAGCAAAGGCAACCCACAGCATCAGTCACAGATATCCCAAACCTGTCTGCTAGGAAAACAAACCAGCTGCATTACTGAGAAGCTTGAGAGAAAAAAAACCAACACAACTGACCAAAATTATAACAAATTAATTTTAGTTATAAATATTTTGCATTTGTATTTATTTAATGTACATATTTCTATATTTGTATTCAAACCATGAGTAAGCCCTTAATTCCCAGTTGTGTTCAGAAGGCTATACGCCTCAAACTGCAGGGGAATCTGCCAAAAAGAAGGTTGCAATGGTATTTTGCAGACTTCAGCAAACAGAGTTGAACTCTCTAACAACCATTTTCCATTTAAAAGATGGGGGATGTTAGATCATTTGGGTAATAAAACACAGACTGTTGACTGGATCAGTTATTTTAAGGATATAGCTCATGGAGAACATATATTTCAAGTTATTCCCCCAAAGGCTATAAAAGCAGCCATAAAGCAATCAGAAAGCAGGTAAAGAATGACTTTTATGGCAGGCTAAATGAATGATAATTAGGCCACAAACAGGAGGCATAAGTAGCTGGATATCTTTGTTTCCTTGTTCCATCAAGCCTTTAGGCTCAAAAATCCTGCTGACAATACTGAAGAGTTTGGGTAAGTAACTATTAGCAGTGACACATTGCCAAAGTCAGTATGTTGTATTTTGGCGATTTAAAGCAATCATTACATCCAATAATGACTCATCAAGGCAATAAATACCAAGAAAGGGGATCAGGGAGAGGGAAGTTCCATCTACCAACACCATTCCCACATTTGAAATGAGAATTCACATTGTGTTGCAATAAAGAGAAATGAAGGTACAGAGGAATTGAACCCTTAGGTATAAACACAGCCCTTTTTCTGGCCACCTCTGTGACCCTTAGACAGCTGCTTGTATATCTCACAGAAACAGTTGTAGATTTTTAAATGGAAACTACCCCTTGAAAGCAAAGTTTCCATAGGACATTGCAAATAAGAACACATGACGTTTCTAACAGTTCTAAAGGAGTTAAGTCAATTCAGCAGATATTTGCAGTTCAGTCATGAACTCAAGAGAATTCAGAGAGAGATTTAGACTCCTTGCACAAAAGCTGATCCAGCAGTTGCTGCATAATAATATTGTGGTCCAGCAGTGTGGAGTCTTTGCCTTATATCTGAACTAAATGTACTTATAGTGAATTCATGTTCATCTGCACTGAATGGGTTGATTTGTTGCTGTGTTAACACTCTTGAATTCCCTGGGCCCCTCTCCCTCCTGTCAGGAGGAGGCGGCAGGATCTGACACGGCCCAAGCCAAAGGCAACAGGGTCTTCAGGGATGGTGCCGGTGCAAGTGCGCTGTCCTGAGTTATCCATCTTTCTATATCCTCCAGATCTCCCTACAAACCATGGGCTCAGCTCCCCACTATCCCAATTAGGATTAATTTAATGAATTCTTTTATGAGTAAAACCATGGAAGGACACAATCCCCCATTTTTATATATTAATATATTTATTATATTACTTTTTTTCTTCAAGAGTTATTCTAAACTTCTGCAAACTGCTGCAATCAAACTACTGGGTTTGGTCACAGCTTTGAGATAGATGCTGTTCTCTGGTTTATGTTCTGCTCGACTTGAGGGTTGCAAACTTCTGCATCAGCTCTTTTAGAAGGATTCTTCCGCTCAGAAGACAATCCCAGTTCTAGAGTTTCACTGCTATCTTGGATAATTTTACCACAACTAAACAGCCTTAAAGCTTAAAGTTATTTTTACTTTTAAAATAAAAATAAATTCTTTGCAGAATCCTTCCTTATTAGCTCTTTTTTTAGAAAGAGAGGCAAAAAAATTTAAGAGTATTTTGAACAGTCAAGGACACAAAGGTGAAAGACATAGAGACCTTTCATCTTGTAAATCAGCCAAAGTGTGGTACAATATATTTAAGGTGTTGCAGCTGGACATGGAAAGCACTTGAGGCAACAATGGCTTTTGAAAAAAGTAATTTGCTCTGTATTTCACAATATAATGAGGACATTCATTTGTGTTGATGTCTTCAACACCACAGAACAGGTCCTGCACATAATTGCATCCAACTCCCCCTCACCTACTTTGTAATAATGGGCAATAATCTCTCTCCTGTACGGTTTGGATGGGTTTACTCTGCCCCTGAAATCCGTGAATCTGTATCAAACAAACCAAATTAGAAATCCTTGCATTGCCACCATCAAGACACTGGTGTGTCAGCTTTAAAGAACGTTTTGCTCAAGACTGGATTGACCTCTTCCTGCTCTGCCACCCAGTCAGACACTAAAACATATCTGAGAATTGCCACAGAACAATAAGTGTGAAAAGGAAATGAGTGGATTCATATTTTGCTAGAGGCAAACAGGTTTTCAAGGCACCTGGTGGCACAGGAACTGGAACTGGAACAGAGCAAACAAGTCTTCAGAAGTAGTGAATGGCAAAGGTTTAGAAAGTCAAGGCTGACCTTGGGACAGCCAAAAAAACACAGGGGTCTTGTCAAATCCATCTGACACCAAGGGTGGGACCTCAGAATCACAGAAACCTTCTGAGCAAATAAAGGGATGATCAGAGGAGCAACACTTGAAATACAGGAGGCAAGAGATAGAGAAGACACTGTCACCTCAGCGTCCAATTATTAACCTACACACAACAGAATGACACCAAGAAACCTGGGAGAAAAGTCCCAATCAGTCGAGTAGCACTGGGAAAGACCCTGAAGGAATGAGAGAATGACTGTGTGAGGAAATCAGAGAGGAAGGACAGAAGAAACTGATGCAATAGCACAGAAATCAGCAACACGAGAGAGGTGATGACTTAAATAGTGATTCTTAGAAGTCAGAGGAGTGGAAAGTGCAGGCTGGGGTACATGGATATTTAGCATCTCTCCTCCAATATCAATATGAGAATTACAGCTGAGCTTCTCTTGCCTTTTACTGTTTTAAGGAACTTATTTTTCATTAAAACATGAAGAGGTAGGATGGAGCTGTAGGAAGGCTGTAGGCCTGGCATATGGTATTTAATCATCCCATCCTCTGACATTGCAAACTTCATTACATCACTGTCTAATCTAGTCTGATGCCATTGTGCATTACAGCTTCTTTTATCCACAAAAGAATTGTTTAAGCCAACACTGCATGGAAAATTCATGAATTTATGCTGACTAGGCCAGAATGAGCTTCAGGTGCTCCTTGCTTCCCTCTTAATAACCCAGGGTGCTGCACTAATGCAGCTTCAGCCTGCTGAGGCTTCCAGTATATCCCAGGAACACACAGACTTCAGTGCTCTCTCTTCACATTTGGTTTCATCCTCCTAAAATTATACAGTTATTTCAGTGTCTCAAAATTCAATAGCTCCTGTCCCTCGTTACACGTCTGTGGAACCTGCCCAGAAGGGCAGGGAGTTCCCAAGAGATTTCCCATGGAAATATGCTTTTGGGAAGACTCAGCGCTAGTGGATAATCTTTGCCACAAAGCTTATTGGCCATGTTGCACTCAGTTACCACACGATCAGGTGGTGCAGTCCCCAACCCTGGAGGTGTCCAAGGAGGGCCTGAGTTGCTTTGCACTATATGCAGACTTAGGACATCTATTCCCATTAAAGTCAGACCTACTTGATCTTCTCTAGACAAAGGTCTGACCAGTGTAGTATAACTTGGAGGCCAAGCTTGCTCTGATCAGCAGGGTGGCCTAAGACACCTTGCCAAAGCACCTTACAGTGGCAAGTCTTCTGATACACTGGATGAAATAAATAAAATTCACTGGTTTTCCAGTTTTATAAACAAACCATTGATGATACATGTTAAAATAAGTGTCTAAGAGGCCTCAGAGCCTGTTCAATCACAGCTGAATATTTCCAGTTGAACAAAGTCAAACCACCTATTTTCATCATTAGAAGCGTTTCTGAGAAAGGGCCTGTGAAGGTTTTTAATTGTAATACCAGGCTATTTACCAGTTTTTTGCTTTTTTCTTTACTTTGCTTATACTCTACCTAATGCTAAAGAAACAGGGGAGTGAAAACTTAATGAGTTTAATTTGCACACAATATTTTCCTGGTGTTATCCTGGGTGAATTCAGCATTAAAACAAAAGTAGGAGAGCCCATGCACTCATGCAGTAAGGCAATTACTTTTGAGTAGCTCACTGCTATCCAAAACACAGTCATTCCCAGGCTGAGGTTTTAATCTGCTGTCCATCACCTGGATTGTTGAGGTTTTAACGTATCAGAAGAGACTGTGATAGATAATCACTGACCTGGAGCTCCTTCCCTCCCCAGCCCTTTATAAAGCAGTGCTGATAATAAATATTGAAACATATTTAGAAACACACAGATTAGGATATTGATCCTCCTCTCACACTGGATCACAAATATCTCTCTCCTCCACTGAGATAATATTTCAATTTAAAATGTGCTTAAATCCACTTTTATGTGTTTCTTTGGTGACTTCACTGAAAGGCCAGAAAGAGGAGAAAAGCCTTGCTATTTCAATAAACAGAAACATTTTTTTCCCAAACATTTGCTTTGAATGCAACTCCTTTATGTGCAGAAAAATCAGTGAACACCGAGTCAACTCAACACAACAGCACAATCGCTTCAGTGCACCCATAAAAATCAGAAATTGTTAATTATGTCAGTTCTTTCCAACTTTTTTCTAGAGTTCTTCCCCTTTGAAGTGACCCTGTCTGTATGCTGTGATTGGAAAATAAAACACCCACATTTTCCTGAAAAAGCACTTACCAAAAACATGTGCATGCATATGTTGGGATAACATAAGTATGTGACACCTGAAATTAGACAAGATTAGGAAAAAATGGCTTGAAGAACTCTATTAAAATCCAAAATTATAGGTAAAAGAAATAACTTAATTAGCCTAACTAGTATTTACCTGTGACTCCTAAGACAAGACAGTTGAAGTACTGACTACAAGGGGAAGTTTATTGTTTAAGCTATCAATTATATTAAAATATACCTGATATTAAAATATAATTGATTACATTTTATTTTCTTGTGTATATTATTATTATGTTCTATTTATGTAAATTCGTTGTGTTATACAACAAATTTAAATAGGACCTACAAGAACCATGTCAAATGGTAAAGTATGGATAACAACAAAAAAGAAACACCTAAAAAAGAAATATACTGAAAAGTCAACATTGCTTTGTAAAGAATAAAAGGGAAGATATTAGTGAGATACTGAAGAACCTGTACTAGGATTTTTGCTCTTAATATATTCATAAGTGATCAGAAAGGGAGTTTATGAGAGAAAACATAAATTATATTAAATTATATTTATATATTTATAAATACATATAAATATATATATAATTCTTTAAATGTTAGTGTATCTTTTTTAAAAACTATATTTATGACCATCTCTTCACTGAACATCCACAGGAAGAAATATGAAATCGTAATATCCTGGCAGGTGAAAATTAATACAGATAAACACAGTCCAGTAGCTTTGTGAACAACTACTTTGGCATAAAGAGTGATGGACCCTTAACACATTTTGGAAAAAAGAATCAAGAGTCATCATCTCCCCATCTTCCTGTCTGTCAATATATCTCCCATTAGGAATTTAGGAAAGAAATAGCTAATGGAACACAAAGCATCATCAGCCTTTTAAGCACTGTGTACCCAAATCCTCCGGTCCTCCTCACTCAGAACATTCCAGTGTCTGCAGGAGCAGAGCCCAGGAGGAGGCAGAACAAAGGATTGGAGGAAGGGAATGGATTTCACAGAAAGCAAACTACTCACAGTCATTTTCAAAAATAAATGGCTGAGAAGAAATATGATGGAGGTTATAAACCCACGAGTAGCACAGAGACAGTGAATAGGCAATGATTTTTCATTATTTGCCATTATTCAAGGCATAAGTGGGATAAAATGAAATTATGAACTAGCAGTTCAAAACAACCAAGAAGAAGGACTTTTTCCTCACAACTCATAATTAAATCATACGGCTCATTACCCCAGCATGACACTTCTGCCAAGAGGATAAATTTTTCTAAAGGAATTCCTGGAGGGAATGTCCACCCTCAAAGCACTAGAAGCAACTACTCCATAGATGACTGGAGCTGAGAGAGCAGAATGAAGGAGGCCCAAAGTGCAGGCAGATGGAGACACCCCACATGCTCTACCTGCTGTTCTCCACACTGGGGTAGGATCTGGGTTAACCCATTGATGAAGGACTTGTTGTCCACAAGTAACCCTATAATCCATGGCAGGCCCTCAAGTCTCTTAGAAAAAGTAGGAGAGGGAAGTAAGTGAGCCTTATAGTGATATAATTAATGTCTAAGGCTCTTAGATTGTCCTCCACACAGAGAAAATACGATTTTTGCTCAGTTATGCCACCTTTCCAAACATCACAGTGCCACCAACTCACCAGTATGCAGAAATTCGATCAACAGATTTAAGATTTCTTTAATTTCACAAGCAGTTTGAAACGCAACCTAAAAGATTCTCAAGGCTAAATTAAATATTTTTGTATAAAATACTCTAAGGATAATGGGATAATATGGCAACCTGAATGAAACCCTTTGTAAAAACCAAAAAGGGGATGCAAAGCTATGAAAAATCCCTACATTTTCATTTCATGTCCCTTAACATAAAAGCTTAGATTTTCACTGATTTTTCAGTTCATCTGGCAAAACTGAAAAACCTCTTAATTGATAGAAATTCATTAATCCTTGAGCAATCAACACTCAAACACTTTGACACCACCCTCCATCAAGGCAAAATACAGATGACTGTTACCACCTTAGGCTTCCAAGAGGTAATTCTCCCCCAGAGATCTCTCATCTTGCAGGGGAACTGTTCCTGTTCTGATCCAGAGAACAGAAATGGGCCATCTAATCCGAGACAAGACCCTACAATAAGCTGCACTAGTTGCAGAAGGCAGCCTTCACTGCACAGCCATCAGTCTCAAGACAAACCCAGCTTGAGATGAAAGGGATGGATCTGTAGCCAATAGTATTTCCCTCCGTTTTTGCTCCTGCTGCCACTGCTGCCCTGATAATCCCTTTCTCAAGCATCAGCTGCAGTAATGCCATGGATCTGGTGCTGCCCTGTTGAATCCCAAGGGTATCAAACACCAGGCAAGGCTGACTTGGGCCATCATCTCCTGCATCTGAACTGTAGAGGCAAAGGAAACGTGGTAGGAAAGGAAAACAGAGTGTTTTTTCCCACAAGGTCTCTCCTTCAGAGGTTTTTGACCCATTTATTGAGAGAGAATCTTGAGAGCTCAGGAAATGTAGATTAACTCTGGGAATTGTCTGCCTCAGATTTCCTGTTCTATTTTCCCCTCCTTTCCCCCACATTTTTAGTCAACTCGTTTGCTGTTTCTGTCAATGACAAAAAGATTAAAGTAAACTGGAGTGCCTACTTTCCAAATTCACTTTGATTCAAGAGGATAGTAAGTACTCCCAGAAAGAGAAATCTACCAGATTGATTAATTAATGATCTTATTCATTAACTGACTGATTGTTGCAGGGGAAAAAAAAAAAAAAGGATTCATACTGTCATTATGTGGTAATATTCCCTACAGTTGGCCTGCTGACAAGGAAACGCTTCAAGATTAAGAAAATAAGTATAAAATATAGTTAACACCCACTCAAGAACAAAACCAAGATTAATTAAAAAAGCCAACAATGCTATCACTGGTCCAAATACACTTTGTAATTCTGTAGTACCTAAGATTCCAAGAACACCCTTAGTTGCTTTGCTGCTTCTCATGTTAGCTCAACACCAGCAATATATTAAATTAATACATGGTAAATTCAACGTGGGGTATTAAGAAAAGTGCAGACAAAGTATAACTGGGCATTTAAAAAGTTTCACTTGTGCTTTTCTGATTAAACAATGCAGCATAAAACAAATCATTAACACTTAAAACATAGCTACCTCGATAAGCATAATTTGGCAATCTTTAATGAATTCACCTCAATTAGCCTTTCATTAAATAGCTCATTAAAAATGATTTGAATGTTGCTCCAGAAAAAATTCTTCTTCAACTGTTCTGATGGAATAGGAAGTCAATGAAGGGAAGGTTAAACACACATTTTGGAACAATCTGAAATCGATACTTCTTACAGAGGAAAGAGCCCCCAACTCGTTATGGCATCCAGTTTAAGATAAACCAGCCAGGACACAAACTCTGGAAATCTGGTCAGAAGGAAAACAGAACAACGAACTAATCCAGCCTGAATATGGGCCAGCTGCCTGCAAAACAGCTGAACACCAACTCCATCCCAGCCTGGACTCTGAGAAAACCAATGGTTCTCTTTTCAGTGGGAAACATCGCCTTAAAAATACACGCACCCCCAAATACACGAAACCTTTAAAAGAGCAAACACACATTTGAGGGCCCTTGAAAAATGTTGCATGACACTGACTGGGATTTAAGTGCAGCAGCAGCAGTGGTGTTACAGTACCAGTGTGGCTTAGGGATATGGAGAAGGGCAGTTTAGTGACAGGCACAGTGTTTTTTAATTAAACTAATTGATCAGAGCAGTGGAAAAAAATCCCCTAATTGCCTACACATTACTTCAGGTGATCTAACAAAAGATTTTATTCTTGTATGACCTTCACTTCAAATAAAGCTGAAGGCTTTACACTGGTTCAGGTCAAGTTAACTTGAAAACTTTGCTGAGCTTTAAGTAGAACAGCATCAAGACCAAGAGAGAGGAACACAAAAGAATAGGGCCAGGCTGAAAGCAGGAAAATACAAAGACACAACGTACCTTTGTATCCTGCTTTAATAAGTCCACAGCAGGGAAGCACTTTTTCCTTTCCTTTTCTTCTTTTGCTTCACTGAGAAGGAAACTAATGCAGGGACAAGATTATGTCATGTTGGCATGGCCCTGTGTGCAGTGATGTTTTGTTGCATTACCTGGAAGAGGTCACTGAACAGCTGGACTTGAAATTGTCTAAATCTAAGCCACATTCTGTCAGTCACGTGTGTTGTAAAGTGTGCAGAGCCAACAAAATCATTCTCCATCCATGGGAAAAGGGCTTAGGAGCAGTTTTTGCCCATAAGCTCCTGCACAATGGCTTTAGGCAGGGTCTTTACCTCCCACTGCACTGCTGCTCCTGCAGAAAGGTCAGGAAGAGACCAGCCCCAAAACAAGAGCTGACAGCAATCCCAACTCTTTATGTGCACAGAGCAGCAGCATTATTAGCATAGAAATCCAATACACTGCAAGAGTAAACACTAATAATACTGCTGCAAATATTAATAATTTAAATCCAATAAAACAAGCCCCTCACAAATGCACACATACACTATGAACAGCACTAATTCAGCTGAGTCTAGGAATGGGTTTTTGAATTATTTTGTTTTGTTCCATCAATGATTAATACACATGGATAGACACTTAACAATATATTCATATGGAAATAAGTAGGGATATTCCAGGCCTTGAAGAGATCGATAACTTTTAACAATATGTGCACTTTCTTCTCCTGTAAAAGGGCCCCCCAGGGCTCTCAGGGACCGGAGAAACAAATCCATCAGAGCACCTATCAAAGGCCGTTAAGCACCAACACATCACCTCTGACTCAGAAAATCCATGGATCCCAGCAGGCTCAGGAGAAGCGGAGGAAGGGCCATTACTCTCACCCTACTCCTCACAACTCTCCTGATCACTGCTCTGATACAGCCTGGTGGTCTCATGTGCTGTTTGGAACAGAAACAAGTGCTAAAAAGTGTGTGAGTAGAGACAAATACAAATAATCACTGAGCCCAGGGACAGCCCCCAGGGAATGGCTGGAGCTGTGTCAGGGCAGGCTCAGGTTGGATCTCAGCAAAAGGTTCTTCCC
>JAWMRA010000020.1:632498-651829 GCA_035584735.1 Pseudotriccus pelzelni
ATCCTCTGGGGCACAGGGGGTGACTCTTGGGGATGGGCCTGTGCAGGGCCAGGGGTTGGACTGGATGATCCTTGGGGTCCCTTCCCAGCCCATTCTGGGATTCTGGGATTGTTTCAAGGTCAGTGCTACACAGCAGACTAACCCATGTTCATACTTCCTGCATCCCCAGGAAACATTCCTAGAACTCCAGCTCAGTGCTCATTCCATGCTCTTCCCATGACAGACACTCATATACATGGTTCCCATCTCAGCATTTCATTCCACAGAGTGAACAAAAAAGCCTTCAAGGAAGCACATTCCTCCTCTTCTTCTTGAGGCCAAGACTGGCACAAACAATATACCCAACTGCTCCCAAAATTCACCTTCCCTCCTCTCTCCTCCCTGCCACTGCTTTCAGGAAACACTCAGGAGCATGCACAGGTGCCCACAGGCAGCACCATTTCACAGCAGCTGAACCTCCACACCACAGCAACCCTGCAGAGTTCACATTTTTTCCCCAAGGGCTTCATTACTGTAAGATATTGGATATTTTCCTCTTCTAAAAGACCTTCATGTAGGTAAGTCAACAAGTCACACTGGAAATAGGTAAAAAGCTTATTGTTAATATTGGAAAATTACCTGGACAGGCTTGACAGAATAATATGTAAAGCTCAGAAGACAACTCAGTGCTTGAACATGAGGTGGAGCTCAGTCAGACAGAGCCATGGATTTCCTTACCTTCTGGTCACTTCACGTATGACTCAAATTTTATCAGCAATGAAACATCTTGTGAAAAGTAAGGAGAACCACAGGCCAGCCCAACTGATTATAATGGATAATCCCTTTCCCAGCAATAACAGCTTTAGATTACACCCTGACCTTCTCTGAGTGCACCCGGACTGGAGGAGGCAGTCCCATGACTGAACAAGATCACCGCTGACCACTGTAAACATCTTCAAAACTGTGTACATGCTCCAATAATCATTTTAATTCATGTTTCACCCTCCATGCAGTTCTGAAGAGCTGCAGTCAGCTCTGCTGATGGCAAACTCATGCTGAGGGGCTTTTTAACACATCTTGCCACCCAAATCCAAGCTCACAACTAAAGGCTAAAGAGAGTGGGGAAAAAATTTAAAGTAGAAATCACAGCCTGAAAAGTAAAGACAAAAATGGAGAAGCAAAAGGATATTCTTGGCTCTTCTATGCTGTAGAACAACATACAGCAATCTTACCTTGCAGTCTTAACAGTGAATGAGCAAGATGACAATCAAAGTATCTGATAAAACAGGAGAGGCAGAGATCAATAACCAGACACTGCAAGAGAATTTGTATTAACCTTAGGAACTGAGACAAAACCTCAGTCTACAGCTCTTCAAACATGAATCGACAAATAGGCAGAAAACACAGCACATTTCCATACCCTTAAATCCACCATATCTTTCCTTTTCAGAATTCAGTACAATAATTACGGTTTGAAAATATTTTAAATCTGAATTAATTTTATCACATCCTCTTTTCACTGAATGCACTCAGTGGGCACGTGTGCTGTGCTGTTTACATAGAGTGACCATTTGATTTCACACCTTCCCCCAAAATAACCTTTTCTGTCCCAGTTTTGTCCATTTTGGATACTTTAAGTCTGCACTCAGGTGTTTTACATCCTGAACAGAAACAGTAACTTCTGCAAGGGAAAATGGTTTGGTGACTGCATTTCACTTCTCCCTGTTCTGTGAATGAGCCCATGCCCAGAAGAGACGCTGGTATGGGGTGAGTGGTGTTTGGGATGGGAGGATTCCTGGAAGTGTCCAAGGCCAGGTTGGACGGGGCTTGGAGCAACCTGGGACAGTGGCAGGTGTCCCTGCACATGGCAGCGGGTGGGACAGGATGGTCTTTAAGGTCACTTCCAACACAAACCATTCTGGGATTCCATGATTGTATCTGTAAGGATAGAAAAAGCAGACAGAAAAACAAGGGAAAATTGTTTCAGGGCAGGGTGGAATTCAGAAGCCACAACACACTGTGGGGGCACATGTGGAGGCACACGCCCTGGGGCAGAATCGCTGCTCCTATTGTAATGTCCCCTCCGCCTCCTCTTCTTAGTGCCTGAAATGCAGAAATAAACCCTGCACTCGATGTATTTTCCTTCTGTGGCTCCGTGGCTGTGTTCCCAAATTAACAAACAGCCTTTCAGTACAAAGGGAGGTAGGGCTGGGACATTCTCTTCTTTGCAAAGCGGCTCTGCCTCCGAGGCAGAGTTAACGAGCAGCAGCAGGCAGCCTAAGTCGGAGGGTGCCCGTCATTACAGAGGGAGCATTTTCGGAGGAGACTGGAGATGCTTGGACTGGGAGCCCAGGAAAGGTCACGAGATCTCCTGCGCTTTCGCAGACATTCCGCAGGTACAGCCTGGGATGTGAGCGCAGGGACACGACTGTCATTTGATGCACGGAGAGAAACACAGCAGGACTGTGCTCCGTGCTTGTAAGCCTCCCATTAGGGGAGAAATTGTGCATAATCCTCCCATTATCACCACTTTTCTCTGGTAAAGGAACCCACCTCCAGCCATTTACGCCTGTGAAGGGCAGGATCGAAGGAGTCCAGGCTTCATTATTCCAATGCTAGTTTAAAATATCTTCAGAAATTTTATATGTACTTCTAAGATAGGGGACTTACTTTCCAAAAGGCAGACAAAAGCGAGCTGAATTCCTCTGAGTAACCGTAAGGAATCAATACAGTGACTTGTGCAATTTCTTCAGCCATTTCAGAACCAAATCCAAATTGTGCCTGTACCAGTGGCAGCTCTGAGGTGATGCTGGGCAGTGATTAACTTTCCTATTTCATTGTCATCTTTCATGTTCTCACGTGCACACACCCTGAAAATACATAGTAGTGCATGCATACAAATCACTGAAAATAAAGGCCAGAAAGTCAAGCATTTTGGCCTGAATTTGTTGGTGGAAATGCTAAGTCTCCCACTCATATCTTACTTTCTAGACATATTTTTATAAAGGACTTTTTTCTTTTGCTTTTCAGCTTTGTGTATTTCAGAAGAAAGATAAAGAAGCATCCAATGATTATGGTTCCTGATGAACCAAATTAAATGGGACCCACACAATCTGATATATGAAGTTGTCTCCTGGTAAGTATTACTGAAGTTTCACTGGCACAACTGTTCCTTGTATTTGAGCTCAGAAGTTGGTCACACATTTTTCTCAGAGAAGCGCAACTAAGCCTGTTTTTATGAAGTTTCTGTACATGAGGCAGTTGCCAATTTTTGAGGCAAAAAAAAAAAATCAACACAGTATGAAACAAATGGAGACTTGCACATTCTTATTGACATTTTACACCTCTCCTCTTTTCTACTTCTTTTGAAATTGCTCTCACTTGCATCATAATATTCTTCATGACACACAAAAATTATATTCTTTTCCCCCAAAGTTCTGTTTAGTAGTCAACAGCTCCTCAGGTTTGAAGAAAACAGTGTCTAACTGACACATCTCAGTTAAAACATGTCATGATCACAGATTAAGTCCTCATCACGAAAAAAGCAGTTATTTGTAAGATACTTAAGAGGATAAAACTTTTTGTGTGACAGATGTCATAATAAAACAGAGTAAAACTGTAGAATCCAGAAAAATATAACAGTATTTTATCCTTCCAGTCACTGATGATACACGGGGGAGGAAAGGGAAATAACTTATATCCATTTATCTAGACACATCAGTTTTGGTGCACACAACACTTTAAGCACCAGAAATTAAAAAAAAAAAAAATTATCAGGTCTGTATCAAATGGATTTGTCAATGCTTGGCTGAGTTATATTACAAATTACTGTTGCACATTAACACGTCTCTTGAGATTCGCTTGTGTAACTGCAAGCCTCAAGGAGGGAAATATTTTGCTCTCAACATTGTTGGACTCATGGTGTGACAGTGCTCCTGCCACACTTCACCATCCCCAGCTTTCACTGGCTGACTCTACACTGATGCAATTCCTTGTGTCAACACAGTAAGGCTGCTGAGACTCAAACCAAGTGAGACAGTGGCCAGCATCCCCTGGACACATGTTCCTTGCCCCCTTCCACCACCCATTTCCATTTTCTATCCTCCCTTTCTCTTGCCTCCAGCAGGGTGGGATGACCAGGGATGCAAGAGATGTAACAGTTGGGCCAAACACCTTCTGCATTTCAAAATCTGTCTTAAAAGAATATTGGCCTGAGTGAATGGAAAGACTGAAACAAAAGGTACATTCAGTAGGAGCCAAGGTGGCATCAAACCACCACGTAAACCAGGTACCCTTGACAACTTCAGCTCCTCAGCTCCTGGAAATGCCAGTGAAAGCTTTGGACTGAAACTTGATTTCTAACACCCAAAACTCTACTTGCACAAATCTTAGCCAAGTCCACAGAGCTTAGGACCATGCTTAGGCTGACAGGACCACAGCAAGGGACAGTCTGACCCTCACCCTGGAAACCTAACCAGGGGTAAAAGAGTTCATCATTTTGTCACTATGGAATGAGAGAAATTTCCATTCATGGCATGTGTGTAAGCAAGGAAAATATTTAATATTAATTCCTAAACTATGTATTACAAACCCTCTTGTTTATATCTCCTTTTTAGATTAGGGAAAAAAATCAAGTAATAGCAACAAAAGCACATGATTTCAGTGCAATACACTGACAACACTTGTGCCTTCCCTTTTAAAGCTTAATTTCCCCTTTGCCTATCAGTTAGCTTTGCAGAATAAATTACTATAATATTTTTACCTCTCCTACAATAGAACCACTGGCCTTCCCTCCGTTTTGCAGGAAGATGCAAGATGCTCTTCCATAAGACAAAACATACCCCGAGCTTTCTCCTACACATAATACCATGAAAGTGTGGCATCCTAAGAATATTCAACAGATCTCTCACCACACAACTCCTGACAACAAAATGCTCTTACTCTGAATACCAAAAGTTACAAAAATAGTAAGTTTTTTGCCTTTATGGCAACAGTGCCCCCAGAGGTGCCAGAGGGAGAAGAAATACATTACTTGATTTACACACATAAACCACCAGCTACACAGTAGAAAGAAAAAACCTCCTAAGAAGGCCTTCCCCATCTCACCCCAACCCTAACCCTGCCCCAGGCACTCCTGCAGCCAACACTGGTATGAAGGCTTTTTACAGACAGACCACAGCCTCTTTGACTTCTTGAAATGAAAACGACCTGGCACAGATCTGCAGTTTCTACATTCAGCTCACAGCAAACCAGACAGATGCAAAAAGTAGCTTTCCTCAGGAAGACTCAAGGAAAACCTGTTCATTCACAAAAAAGCCAGTGTATTTTTTGCCCTCTGCCTGGCATATACATAAAGTGCACAACTAAACAACTCTTGGCCAAAGGAGTTTTAACTCCAGAGTCAGATGAGACACTTGAAGCAATTTATTACATGAGGGCACACAGGACCAAGGGACAGAGTCTGACCCTAACCCTTGACACCTAACCCAAGATAATACAGTTTATCACATTTTCATGACAGAATTAGAGAAATTTCCATTCATGGAATGTGCATAATTTCATTTGCACTTTTGTGTTTCATTTTACAAACACAAGATGACTTTTTCACCTGCTGAATGGTACCTTTCTTGTCTGTTTTCAGTAGCCATTCGTGTGCAGGAGGATTTCAGGAGAATAACTTTCAGAACCAGAGACAAGAGAGGGTGCCTGTGGTTAGGGGAGCTTGCCAGGGATCCCATGACAGGGATTTCAGGCTGCTCAACCAGAGTATAACGAGCCTACATAGTGCCTGGTGCATCCCACAACAGCACGACCACCTGAAGCTGGAGATCACTGACACACCCAAAAGAGAAGGCTGCGTGCAACAGGAGACTCCCAGTGACCATAAAAGGTGCGTTAGTTCCTTGGGAATGTCATGATGAACAGTGCAGAACCCCAGCTCAAACCTCACCCAGTCTGCATTTTCTGCAGTAATAAAAAATCCCCTTTGAGGGACAACTCGACCAGAAACCACAACATGCTAAAACAGGTCTGTAGAAGGCATCAGATCTGGATGTGTGCTTTAAAACACACACCTCAAAAGAAGGGCAGAGGTGGTGTTCATTTTCAGCTCTATTGACTGCAGCTTTTTTTCCTCTCACTATGATCAATTGTGTTTATCTCTCATTCCTATTCCATGAATGTGAACAGTGAACTTGTCAGGGACAGGGAATTCGAGAGCACAAATAGCTGCTGTTTTCCTATGAGACACCTAAAAATCATGTCATCCACTAATGGGCAACATGCAAACAGATCCAGTCTGATCTGGGGAAAAAATAGCTCTGTGCTGAAACTCTGAGCGTCAGTTACAGTATAAGTATCAAAGACACAGCACCTCTAAATCATCCCCAAAAATCTGCCTGTATTTCTCCACAGTTTAGGACAGGAAAAGAAAGATTTGCCTGTTAAATTGAAGGACAAACTTTTAAGTCAGACCTTAACAAAAAGAATCATTCTGTTCCTGTTAAAATTCTTGAAATCATGAATACACAAGGCTGCCTGCCTTTAAAAACCCCTCAACACCCTCTCCCCGCCAAACCAAACCCCTTTTGTCTCAGTACACAAGTCACCTTTTGAATATAAAAGAAGCCTTTTCCATTTTTCATCAGCTTTTTTTCCGATCTCTCATTGAGAACTTTCCTGTTTTTTGAATGCCTTGAAACAGCTTTGGTCAACTTCTCTTTTGCAGTGATTTACACATATTTCATTTCCTGAGGTGCATTTTTCCTGCTGCTCATCTGAGGGGAGGCAAGGCAGACACACAATAGTTTCTCTCTTTTCAAATAGTGCAGTGATTAACTGAAGGATTAAATTTCTGCTTCTGTAACGATTTCATTTTAAAAATCTATTTGTATCTTCAGCCCCCAATGCTTAGGAAATGGTTTTCCTTGCTAGGAAACAGATGTGAAAAGAGAACATTGACAAGCCACTTTATTAATATTAACAGAGCACGTACACAGTGGTTACATTGCTCAGGTACAGCTAAACTGCATTTCTCATGGAATTCTATGGATCAGAACATTAAAAATAAACAGCACTGTGGTCTTTTAACTTCCAGCCAGTGTGGAGCACCCTCCAAGCTCCCAGCCTTTGCCAAGCTGCTGCAAAGCAGAGCTCAGAGCACCATCAGAAGCCTTGTCAGAAGCCTCTGTTCTGAGTTTGTCTCACCAACTGGCCCAGGACAGACTCAAGAATTGTTCCACTGCCGGGGTAATATTTCAAATAATAAAGCAAATAATTTCAAACAATGCGTGGCCCAATGTATTTGAGCAGGATGTGGAATGGCCTTCCCCAGCACCAGAAGCACATCAGAGCCTTTGTCCACAGTACCTTTTTTCAGTAAAATAATTTCCATTTAACAAGAAGAAAACGTCTTCATAAAAGTAACTCCAGTCATAAAACACTTACTTATCCAGTAACACGGGTTTCCACATTTTTCTTTTAATACCAGCAGTTTTCCAAATAAGGCCAAACATTCCTTTCCATTCCTCAACACGAGCTGTTCCACCTCCCCTCCTGTGCAACAGAAAGGCACACATATAGCTCCTAGAAAACTTTAGGGGAAAATACACTTTAGAGAAATTATAGTTTCTAACAGTTTCTGACTGTCCATGCAAGAAAATGTAAGAGATCTCCCTCAAATCTTGGACAACCTTACGTAAATCAGGATGTTTTCCTTGAAATCCAAAGTACTCAAATTTACATTCATAGGCAGGCCCACAATTCTGAGTTGAAATGTAATTGCCAACATTCAAAATCAGATTCGCTGTTACTATGAAAGGAAAGTAACAATTACAAGAACGGATTCATTTAATAATTTATAATGAAACACAATTCTGATTTAATTAACGCCGTACTTTTTGAAAGAGTCACTTTTCCCTTTCTGACAGACTCTCATGCCATGGTGACAGAGATAATCTTTTTTACCCAGGTCCTGGAGCTGTAAGTAAGATAAAGCAACCAATGGACAGAAAAAACATCCTTTTCTGCATAGCATGTGGACAAACTTACCTATGGTATAAATAAACAAAAATAAGAACACGATCTCGAAGAATTATAGATCGACATAAAATATGCAATGTGAAACAAAAAAGGGGAACCCACATATAACAAGCATTGGATATCTTTTCACAAAACAGCTGATAAACATCATCCTCTCCTTCCCTCCCAAAAAAACACTAAGCTCAAAGTGAGTAAAATATTTGTGATGACTTGGTGGTTTGATCAAAATCTCCTTGAAGGTTCTTCTGTGTCTCCTCTGTTTCCTGTACTTTACATCCAGCACAACAAAATAACTCCTGTTATTTCAGCTGGTAATGATTTAACAGCCTTGTTGTAAATTCTCAGAATACTGAGAAACAATTCTTTCCTCTAGCGTGCCGCAGTTGACAATATTTTTAATATTTGTCAAAGTCTCTACTGTTTGTAGTAATAAGTAGTAATAATTAACGCAACAGATAATGACCAGAATAAGCTTGAGTAAACAAGAATCCAGTACAGTTTTTATTAATAATGCCCCACCTATAAGCACTATCATATTACCTAAAAAAACATGATTAATTTGGGCCGAATCCAATAGAAATCATCTCAGAGCCCTTTGATTCTGGAAACAAGAGTTGGCTCAAAGCAGGGTCGTTTCATTCTGAGGAAGGGCCGTGTTTGCAAATACAAGGTGACACCCAGGAAGGGGCAAAGCTCACAGAAATTCTAATTCGCTGCCATTCAATGCCAGATCCCAAACATAACAGGGAACAGTTATGTTGCTCATCCCTACAGAACACAGAAAACTAAGGGTCATTTTACATGTTTCTAATTTAGATTAATAACCTAAACTGATTCTTACTTTTTGCACTCTCTTCTGTTCAGTTCTATTTTCCCCACTTAACCAAGTCACTAAAAAGTTTCTGTTACAGCCATTAAATACATTAACACAATAAATATACTAACACTTCTGGTCCCCTGAGGTAAAGACTCCCAGACTCTCCCTTTGGACCACACAGCCGCAGCTCTGAGGTGAACAACAGTTCTGACGTTGTCTTATCTCCAAACTACAAAATTCAAGGAAATCAAAATACAACATCATTTTAAAGAAAGAACTATTATAGCTAAATAACCCACAGAGACAGGAGAAAATGCAGTACATTTTTTGTCAAGTTATTTGGG
This sequence comes from Pseudotriccus pelzelni, assembly GCA_035584735.1. Taxonomy (NCBI): domain Eukaryota; kingdom Metazoa; phylum Chordata; class Aves; order Passeriformes; family Tyrannidae; genus Pseudotriccus; species Pseudotriccus pelzelni. The sequence continues at coordinate 641,679 of JAWMRA010000020.1, forward strand.
ATTTGAAAGGGAGTGTTGACACAATTCCTATGATAATGTTATCTCTGGGTTTTTGAAATAGAACTTGATAGATACATTAAAACTTCGTGCTGTGATAGCAAAACAGAAGGGCACCAGATCTTATCATCTACTTCACAACACCCAAAAATTCCAATCTCTGGTTCTAGATTTTCATTGATCTTTCATTTATCATCTTTAACTGGTCACAGTAGAAATAGCCCAGACAAAACTGCTTCCAAATAAACTCTTTGTCGAGAAAGAAAAACTAACCAACCCATCCACTCTACTGCTAGAAAAGGCTCTGTTTTGGAAACCAATCATGATCTCACCCATTCATAAAAACAGACCTTGAGCTATCAGTGCTAGGAAGTCCTATATTACGAGAAAAAAACACCTTCTAACGTTGAAGGCACTCAGGTAGCTATGCTTTAAGATTTAAACCAAGAATGGCTAATGATTTAAATCCTTGAGCAACTTTTAAATACTCTGATTTAGTTATAAGGCCACAACCTAGGAACATTTTTAAAATGCATCGCAGATTTGAGATTTAGTCTCACTCTAAAAGTGAAAATAATGTGTAAATACACCCCCACAATGGGAGCCAAAAAACCATGCATGCAGGAAATTTGAAAGGCATCAGGAGTTGTTTCTGCTCAAATAGAGCCTGCAACATTTCATACAACTTCAGCTCCATACTTTTGATAGAAACAATGTGTAACTAAGTCAAAGCAAGAACGAAAAGTTTCATGCAAAATAATCAGCAAACAATTGTCCAGAGAGATCAGAGCATGTAAAATAAAATACCTTTTTAGTTTTAAGGATTATTAATAACGTGTGACTACAAAATAAAAGCAATCACTAAAGGAACACTAAAACAAAGGAGAACATGTTGGATGTCCAGAGAAGCTATGGCTGCCCCATCCCTGGAAGTGTCCAGGGCCAGGTTGGATGGGGATTGAAGCAACCTGGGCTGGTGGAAGGTGTCCCTGCCCAGGCAGGGGCTGGCACTGGAGGACCTTTGAGGTCCTTCCAACCCAACCCAACCCATCGTGTGACTCTCCCAGGCTCCGCAGTCAGTGCAGCAGTTCCCCAGTGTGGAGTGAGGCACGTGGGCTGCTGGAAAATTTCAACCCTGTGGAGCAGCAGATGGCAGAGGTGCAGGAGCTCTGCCCAGGCTTTGGATCAGCTGTGACTCACCCACCTGGCCAGGACAGGCAAAAAACACAGCCCAAGGAAAAAAAAACACACCAGCTTCTTACACTTATTTTAAGTGCCAAAATTGTCATCTTCTCAGTGTTTAAAGCAGACAGGTCTCCAAATGCAACCAAATGGTGCAATACCTTCTAAAAATTGCCAAGTACAAGAAAGTCTTTCAGACTAAATAAAGTTAGTGACGACAAACACACAAAGCAAAACTCTGTAGAGTAATGTAGGGATTGAATCTGAGTGCTGTGCTCAGCTTTCCAGATAACTGCAGTGCCAGACACAGCATGGTTGGCATCCCTACCACTGTAGGCTTTGAAAATTACTGCCTTGAAAAGGATTCATCTTCTCCATCTACCAGTAAAGAGAATTCCATTTTGCTGCCTCTCTCCCAGTGCAGTGGGTACTGCTTGACCAGACAGCTGAGTGGTTACACACCTGGATTGCAAGAGGTTCAGAGCATGAAGAGTCACACTGAAACTAATTACACAGACACATTAGTTACATGTATAACAGTATTTATTTGCAAGAAAGACTCAGAATAGAAAGTCATAGAATGGACTGGGTTAGAAAGGACTGTCAAGATTATCCAGGTCCTCCAACTCCCTGCCATGGGCAGGGACACCTTCCACTGTCCCAGGTTGTTCCAAGCCCCATCCAACTTGGCCTTGGGCACTTCCAGGGATAAATCCCACATTTCAGAACATATAAGTAACAGTTCACTTGCAAGATGGCTGTTCAAATCATCCAACACGGAATCAGTATTCAGAGATGGCAAAAAAAAACCCCAAACCCTCCAAGTTCTTCTAAGGTGAAAAACGTGGAAATCTGCTAGTTTTGGGCTTTTGTTTGTTTAATGTCATTCAGCTAATAAAGGAGCTATGAAGCAGACATCTAACTTCTTTGTGACTCTGTAGTCTATTAATACAGCCCCGAAGTTCCAGCAGGAAATAACTCTTAACAGCCTTCACCTGATGAGAGTGATAATTGAACACAACTTGAACTTCCCCCATTTCTGCCATTGCTTCCCAAATGCCTGGCTGCCTGTATGACAAAACATTGAACTGCAGAGAGTGTTTTCTAGGCCACTTAAGACTTAAATACAAAGGGGACCTTTGCTTCTGAAAAAAAGGGAAAATGAAAAAAGAAAAAAAAAAGAAAAAAAAAAGAAAGAGAGAAAGCAGTACAGCAAAATCCGTCTTCCAGTCCAGGCATTTCCTGTACACAGGAACTCTGAAAAACCCTGAAAAGATCACACACATCCCAACACAGAGAGGAAAAAATGGCTGTGTGGCTCCTCAAAAGGATATAGTCTCTTTTACCTGGCAGAAATCTGTGTTCATAAACAGGACAAAAGTTTTTGAGAGACTGACAAAGCATTTTGATAAGGATTCAAATACTCAGTGTGGTGCCACTGCTTAAGCAACAGCAGAAGAGAGACCAGCAGTCTAAAAAAAAGGCACTGTATTAACAAGAGTTGATAGAGAAACGTTACACTGTTGAAGATGAGAACACAGAGAATGAAATGTATGAATTATTTAGGTAAATGAACAGTTACTAAAAAGACACAAAGTATCATTTAATTCTAGAAACATTTCTATTCTTTTGGCAATTTTATTTTTAGGCTACAAGATTACTAAGATTTCAATGGCAAAGGCAATTACTTGCTGAAAATAATACAAGACAGAGTGAGCAGCCCAAAAATTGCATGACAACACAAAATACAAATTTTGAATTCAGCAGAGAAAACTTCCTCCACTATTTTTACATTCCTCAGTCTCTAACATTTTTCCGAGTTTGATTTTTTCCTTTATGTGTTGGTATATATATGTATATATGTATAGATGTATCTAAATGCATTGACTCATAATGATTAAACTCCTTACAACCTGTACACAATAAGCACAGTCTGCATTAAATAATACTGCCCTATATCTTAAAGTCCATTAACACACCTTCAGTAAAGATGAAACCGTTTATGACAAGGCCAAAGAGAAAAATTAGCCAGGTCTGTTTGGTGACAGTGTTTTTGGAAGAATGCAGCAAAAATCCTGCTGAGCTGCTGCAGAGGAAAAACTCAGCGACTTCAAATGAGTTCCACTGTGTGATTCAGGCTAGGCTGAAATTTGGTATTTGAGGGCTGCAATCAGGATTAAATGACTGCACAGTGTTTGACAAGTGCTGCTGCAGCGACTGTCCCATCTGATGCTGAGCTGTGTATTCACGAATTATGCAACAGGCTGTTTACTATGGATATATGCTGGAAAAATGCCCAAATCGTTGAGAGTAAATGTTGTGCTTGTGTAAAGTTGTGTAACTACATCAGTCTCTATTTGAACATACCACTACAACCCTTTTTTGTTTCCTCAGCAAATCGGCCTGAAATGTGGAGGCTGCAAAGGAGTGGGGGAGTCGTTCCATTCTGAGGGAGATGAACAACATGCAGTGCCCTGGCTGTAAAAGGAGGGGATTGCACAGGGACATGTGAAATGCTTCTCCACTAACAGGCTCTTTGTTCTGTCGTGATTAAGTGATTAATGGTTAAAGAACTGGGATACATGTTTAAAATCAGTAAGGAAGTTGTTCACACTTTTAGCACTGCAGTGTAAATCAGGGCTGCTTGGAACATGCTCTTTTCTAAGCTCTAGTGCATCAGAACAACCTCTGGGACCAGCTGGACTCTTACAAGCAAGACTGCACAATTCAGTCCAATACAACCAGGGTCACAGTCTATTGGCACGTTTGCCTACTATAATGGAACAGAAATAGCTACAAGTTTCAGCAGAAATTGTGCCAAATTTCCTTTAACCCTAAAATAATCCCACAAACAAGTGATAAAAATTGTGCAACAAGTGCATGGCACTTTAAATGTAGTTTCTTTTAACTGTGATTTTGCTAATGTACACTATTTATTAATTACTTCAAGATTCAAGTTGCTGATCTTCATTCAGACATTACCTGATAGTTTCTGCTCCGCTTATAAATAAAGTCTATTTATAATTGCAACAAATAAAGACTCTGGCAAAACATGATCCCAGAACAATCTTTCAACAAGCTGAATTTTGCTGACAGGTTTTCTGATGGGGTGAAGGGATGCTGCCTCAGCCCTATGATGCCAGCTTGGATTTTTTGAGTTTTCCACATTACTGTGGACCCATCTAAAGGCTGAAGGGCAAACCAGACTGGCAAGTCTTGATCCCCTGTGCTCTCCAGCCTTTGGTGGGGCTCCAGAAGACGCAGGCACAGGAAGGAATGCTGCTAGTTCAGGCTCCTGGATAGACAGGAAAGCAAGAAAAAGGCAGAGCTCTTGGCTTCCTGAGCATCCTCCTGTACCTGAGTCTTGACTGGGAAATGCCAGAGAGTAACGTGGACAAAGCACTTTATCAGCAGCCTCACTGCACAGAAGAGCCCTTGGGTCTGCAGATTAGACAGCAGGGCTGGAATCCTGTTTGCCCCATTTCTGTGCCACACCGGCCAATAGGGCACTCTGTGGTGACAGTTTGTGCTTTTACCCCTCCAGGGGGTTCCTCACTTACTGACAGAAAAGGAGCTTTCCTTCTCTAGCCCCAGAGGGCTGTGAGCACCTCCACACAGCTCCGCAGAGCACGAGGGACTTCTCCCAGGATGGAAGAAGTCACAGAACAATTACCCCACTCCCTGATTACATTAATAACCTTCAAGCTGGCTGGGCTCTGAGAAGCATAAGTCTTCTTTACTGCCTGCAGCTGGAAAGCTCTTTGCATCTGGAGTAAGTGATTACAAAGTCACACAACCAGGTTTCTGTTTGGCTGAGCTGTACAGAAGTTCCTAACCAGGCTGCTGGGTTTGAATTATAGCTGGGTTACTCCTCTCCTTAGAGCCTGGTGGCCAATTTTGGGAAGGTTGTTTTATTAAAGTGCTCACTGGATTGCAGATGGTAAAAGCTTTTTTCTTGCAGTGCCTCTTCGTGTCCTCCTACTGAGCTGTTTCTGAGCTGAAAATATGAAACAAAGGACAAGTCCTGCTGCTGATTAAGTAGCTGGAATTTAACTAGTAGGAAGTTTGCACATCTGTTTCTTTGTCTCTGTTTCTGCTGCTTGTACTGTTGCAGAGATTATGCACTGTGTGAGTCACATTTTAACTTCTAATATTAACAGACTAATTTCCCACATATGTTGGGTTTTTTTTTTTCCTCTAGAAGTATGAATTACAAAAGACTTCTCCTTTTACTTCACTTTTGAAAGCAATTAAAAACAATTTAACAAATCACTAGCTGCCAAGAAGTGTTCAAATTAGATCTTTTATTTTCATAGCCTTCTTGTTCATGATTTGGAACCGAACCAATTGGCTTTGGGATCTCTCCTCAAAAAGACACTTCTGCTACATTTCAGGCTATGGAAACAGTGAAACAAGAAAACTTTTGATGTTTTATAGTATGGCTTTAACGAGCAAGAAGAATTTCTAAAGATGTATCCTTATACCAGGTATTGTTCGGATTTAATTCAAATGTCATGTTACCAGACTCTAAAAGACAGATGGAGCTTTGCTAATATCATCCTTTCCTCATTATTCAAATAAATGTTGATGCAGAGCAGAGGCAAAAAAAAGAAAGGAGAATGGAAGGAAAAAAATAATCACTCACTCCCTATTTCTTAATAGTCTGGATAAGATGGATTTGTATGTTTTGGCTTTCAGTAGCAGAAATAGAATTGCTATATAAATGTCAGATGGAGGGAAAAGATCCAACAACTCGCTCCCCACCCCCAGCACTTCATTCTGATTATTGCCAGACAGAAGTGACTCCTTCCAAACCCCACTTGGAGAAAGGTCCCATTGTACAGGGCAGAGGGGCTCCCGTCTCCTATGGCAAGTCTGTTATCTCAACAGCTGGTTAGAGTTAACTGCAGCCCTGTTACAGCCTTTCAAGTCTGCTTCTTGTTTAGTCTTGTACGTCTGGGAAAGGCTTTCTGGGAGATTAACCCCTCGTGGTCTGCTAGGGCAGCACCAGGCAAGGGAAAGGAGAGCTAAACCAGGCTCAGTCCTCGCACGGCACCGAGCTCTCAAACCTTGCTAATGAAACTTCTGGTGTTCCCTTTGCCCTGCTCAGCAGTCAGAGCTAATGAGAGGTTCAGATTTCCAGAGCTAAGTCAGCAGATGCCTATCCAAAAAACCATTTAGACATGGCCCCAAAAAATATACAACGTAGAGCATTTTGAAACATGGGATCTAGAAGAATTAAAAAAAAAGAAATTAGTTCTTTTGGGTCATGTTCCCCTTTCTCATACCAGTAAAAGGCTACCTTTTCAGATTTTTATTCCTTTTGATTTCAAAATATCCCTTGCAGACAAATACCACGAGTTGCTTAGGATTCTTTCAGAAAAACAGAGGATTTTTGCCAGCAGTGCTTCTTTCCTGTTGTTTCTTACAAATCCTGACAGGGAATAATCTCACTGCTCAGCCTGGTCCTTGCCATTTGGCTGAGTTGAGAGAACACCCAGAAGGAGGCATGAAGGTTTTATTGAGATTAAAAAAGTGCTGCTGCTAATGGGCCACAACAAAGGCAACTGGGAAAGAAGGAATGCTCATACACAGGAATCTGGCTCTGCAAGGGAGCTGGGGTTGAGTGACAGGATGAACACTTCAGTACCACCTCCTTGCCACTAAAGTTGTCTTTTTTAGCAGGACTGAGCATAGTTAAGACATTGTGGTTTTAAGTGACCCTAATTCAACGTTAGAAGACCCATCATTTCTTATAATACCTCCTGTAAGTGCAAGTTGCTCTGTGAAATAGTCACCATGACTAATCTCACCTTCCAGCAGCATACAGCAGCTTTCAGGAAAACATGACACTTGAGGACTCTGCTTCCAGCACAACCTCTACAACTACACACATATGGGAAGGAACAAGAGGCTCAGTGTGATTCAGTTGTTCCTGTGCCATCTCCTTCTATATTCATAAGTTAAACTTCTCAAATGATGTATTTTTATCAAGGAGTGCTTGTGTGGCTCAATACCCCAAAAAGTTTAGGCCCTCTCCTGTTACTGTAATAATTTGCAAATTATTTTGAGAAAGCAGCTGAAAACAAATAACAAGTTACATTTGTTGAGCTTGCAGACTCTTGATATGACAACTAAGGAAAGCTGATTGAGTCTACAGGTTTTTTTAATTCCTAAATTACTGTACTCAATTGATTTTGAACATTCTTCAATACTCCTTCCCATCCTCTTCACCTGTCAGGCAATGTGACACAGACCCTTTATATTAGATTTGACCAAGATACTAGGTGTTGCTTACTGCTTTATTTGAGTCTCCAGAAGAGCCCTGTAATGCAGTTAAGCCAGGTTTACCAGCCAGTGATGCCACTGGCTCTAGTTTCAAAATTACCTCGAGCCATTTTGAAGTGCTTATTCTCCCTGAGTATTATTTAATGGCTCAGCTGATCACCCTGAACACCCAGAATTCCTCTCCTTATTGTTTGAACATTTTCTTTTGTAGCCTGGGACTTGCCAAGACTAAAATTCTGGCTGACAAGATCCTCAGAAGTGGCTGAGGTGTGACCAGACTACACTTCCCCATCCTCAGTGCAGCAGAGCAGTGAGAAGGAGGTTGGATTCCATACATCAGACAGCAGAGCTGACGTGAGCTGTGGCGTCCCAGCCATCTGCTCAACAGGGATGTTATATTTTGCATTGCCAAAATAATCCTAAGTGGGATGCAGATGTCTCTAAAAGAGCCTCATGCAAATTTGTGCCGAGCTCTTTTCCTTTCCAGCCCCCTCAGTCACAGCTGAGCACATTTTAAGCTCAACCCCCAAATTTTAAGTTTACCTTTTTACTACCTGCCCTGTTAAACACTGGAAATTCTCTAGGGATAAAAAAACTCCAACGCTCCACCAACCAACAAGCACATTTGAGTACACTTCTAGGCAGGAAGAGAACTCTACATTTCTGCAGGGAGTTAAGACAATGCTCCAAAACTGGATTCAGGTGTCCAGTGTGGGTCCTCATTAATGCAGAGCACTGCCTCTCTATAAAGGAACTCAAGGCTGTCTTCAAACAGCCAACAACTGAAGGAAGAGATTTCTGATCCAAGAATCAACATCAACTAACACCTAATTGAATCTGGAGAACATCACAAGTCAGCCAAAATTATGTTAGAAGAGGGACTTTCAAGGCTATTGGTAAAAGGCATAACAGATTTTTCTGTAAAACAATGATTTAATTAGAGTGAGACGAGTTTTTCTGAGTACAACGAGAAAGGTTTGAAGAAGTGGCCTTCAGTGTGACAAAGAGCTGAAATACATCATATTCCCAGAACACAAGCAAATGAATTGTTCCCAGAAATTTCTTTCCAGAAGATAATACTAAGACTGCAAGACAGAGGTTTTCTTTGGTTTTCCTCAGAGTATTTAAACTGATGTCAGGCTGCCCAGATGGCAGGGTCAACTACCAATTTATTTTCCACAGGGTTTCATACACTAAGAACACACACAATCAATTAAGTGAAGGTCTGAATATCCTGTGAAGTCAATAGAAAGGTATCTGCTGACTTCACAGAGTTTTACAGCTGGTCCTTCAATTCCATCATGAATGTTGCTTACAAGGCAGGACACTTTGTTAGTTTATAAATGCAGCTCTTCTCAAAAATATATAATTTTGCAACATTTACATACAGAAAAAACCAGCCATGTGCTGGATAAATCACTGCAATATTTCCACAAAAGAATGAGATGAATGTCTCAAAATGTTCCCCTTACCTTGATGTTATAGTAATTAATGTTTCATTTCAAACACAACATTCATTCTTAGAAACCATTTGGCACTGTGGTTAATGAAATTAGGTTCCAACTCCTTTCACTGTAAATGGAACAAATGAGCACACCCTGTTTTATGTCACACACACAGATTGGTCCAACCCAATTTCTTCAACCTTTGTGGAATGACTGCAATTCATAGAGAAAAGGTGCTGCACCAGAGGAGCCTGATGACAGACTCATGGGCAGCACAGGTTACACACTGTCTGGAGACCTGTTCTTCACAATCCTGGATGACAAAGTTCAAGGGCAGCTCAAAGGAAAGAGTGTTTTGAGTCGCAGAGCACAATGACAGACTTGGGGCACTGAACAGCTCTTTAGGAAGCCTGTTCCCGTCTGTGACACCTTCTTGGTCAAGAAATGCTTCCTGATGTCCAGTCTAAACCTCCCCTGGTGCACCTCTAACCATTCCCATGTGTCCTGTCACTGGATACCAGCAGAGCTCACCAATCTCCACGCCCCCCCTCAGGAAGCTGTGGAAAGCAGTGAGGTCCCACCCGAGCCTCCTCTTCTCCAAACCAGACAAGTTCAGAGTCCTCAACCACTCCTTGCAGGACATTCCTTCAGCCTTCCCACCACTGCTGCTGCCCTGCAGATGCATCCAACGACATTCAGAATTGCATAGTTTATGACAAACAGTGGGCCAGATCAACAGAGCTTGCAAAATTCTGAAAGCTCCACATAATATATTATTTCTGTACAAGACTTTTAGATTTATCTGAATTTTTGAGATTATCAAACTATTTTAAGCCTGCTCTCATCCCTATACAGCCACCTCTATTCATGGATAATCTGAGAAATTGGTTATTTCAACTTTTTCACACTCAGATATAAGTTGTAACCAGGGAAATGTTTTAGACAGAAAAAGCAATTGTACTTAGTAAACAGTTATGGTGAAGCCCAGCAGCCACCTTGCTTAAGATGAAGGTGCCATGCACAGTGATAAAAATCTCAGCCCCGTCCCAGTTCCTACGTGTGCTCCCCCCACTAAACCACTGACTATCATCAGCTGAATTCAAACCACACTTGTTATCAAGAAGTCACAGAATGGGCTGAGCTGGAAGGGACCCACAAGGAGCATCCAGTCCAACCCCTGGCCCTGCACAGGCCCATCCCCAAGAGTCACCCCCTGTGCCCCAGAGGATCATCCAAACC
>JAWMRA010000020.1:651929-667435 GCA_035584735.1 Pseudotriccus pelzelni
TTGTGTCCCCCCAAACTGCCCCAATGTTGAGGTGAGGCCGCCCCAGGGCAGAGCAGAGCGGGACAATCCCCTCCCTGCTGCTCCAGGACAGGGATGTCCCTCCTGGCTGCCAGGGCACTGCTGGCTCAGGGACAACTGGCACCCACCAGCACCCCCGGGCCCTTTCCCAGCTCTGCTCTCCAGCTTCTCATTCCTCAGTCCTGACATTTCAAAGGCTTTACTGCTGCCTACATTCCTGCCCACATACCCTGTGTATTCCCTGCTTTTTGGGGGCCCCACCCTTGCAGCAGGTCCCCTCCTGCCCTGCCCAAACCCCAGCCTTGGTGCTGGTTTCTCTGCATTTCCAATTACACAGATGAACAATAAGCCATTTTCTGCCTTTACCAACCAGTCTAACAGAATTCATTTAAATTACTCTGTAAAATGTAATCGGATTGGTAATAGGTCACTTACAGAAATATGATTTTTGCTTTCAGGATCTCTTTCCATTATGCTAATTCCAAACCTAAGGTCTGTGAACATTATTATCCCACACTCTTTATTCCTGTAATGCTGTTCATCAGGGCGTTACAGAGATTGTCTGTTAATACTGTGAGAGGGGGCAAGTTACAAAACTAAAAAAGCACTTTTAATAATGTTATAACAATCAGCATTCTGGTCATGACTGTAGACTAGAAGCAGTTATTAGAGAAGCATCAAGCCATTCAGTAAAGCTTTACTTTTTCTCATCTGTGTCCCTGTGTTGGTTTGGGGTTTTAATTGGGGGGAGGGTGTTGTTTGTTCTTGTTTTGCTTTGGGTTTTGTCTTAGTTTGCTTTAAATGAATCTGAAACTTTTTACTAAGCTTGTATTATTTAAAGAAACTGAGTTTAGTTATACTCTGGGCCTTTAAATAAATGACAATCAAATTACTAGAAAAAGGCTTCGAGGACACATTCCTACAAAAAAAACCCCAAACCTCCAGTTTTAAATTCACTCTGACAGAAATTAAGTCCATTTTGTCTTAAAATATTTGTTTAAGCTTCTCTTCTGTATCAGGCAGTGACATAAGAGAATTCTGCAAGGGTGAGGTTTGTCTCTCATCTAGGGCTTCTTTCAGGATTAGAGGCCTAAATTAGCAACTACAATATCAGAGCTGCAGTTGCTCAGTCAAATACATTTCTGTGGTAGTTACTAAGCAAAAGTACACACTGGGGGAACAGCTCCAATGGAGCAATGTCCGCTAATGCTTGTGGCTTCACTGAGTCACCCAAAACTGGGATGGGCTGAGGTGAGAAACGTATCTCCATACAGAGAGTGCCTATTTTCCTCATTAGACAAGATTTGTGTAATCTTGAAAAATGTGAAAATAGCCTATTGAATTGTGATGTATTATTCTGGGATTTAACTACTCAGAAGTGGTAAAATATCAATTAACATTTTCAGGGCTGATTGTGTGTGCTGGCCCTTTGTTCCCCTCCACTGGCCTAAGGCAATCTGAAGGCAAGAACAATTTCCCAAGCTAGAATGAGGGATAGAATATATTAATAATAAGGTCAAGATGAGAAAGATTGGAAAAGAAGGAAAATGTTGCTCAGAGAGCTTGCAAAAACCCACACCAAATATCACCATTTTCTCTTTAACAGAACAATGTAATGTGCAGATTGGGTTACCGAATCCTGGTTTGTAGCACATGACAGTGAATTATAAAAGGATACATAAAAATATCATTTTCTTAAAAGGCATCAAGAAAGGGAATGATACAGATCAGTCTGTGGCATCTCAAGAATTTAGCTTGGATACAGAAATATATTTAAATAGAGTGGCACCAGCTGCACTGCCAGTGCAACATGGGGTGAGAAATTAGAAGAGAGAGAAGGAAAAAGTCAACTTCCAGTTTGACTCAATGGTTTCTAACCTAAATGAACAGAGGAAGGGATAAGTTCAGATTTCAGAGTAAGTGCTCTCAGAGCATCTTCTCATTTCCCAGAAGAGAGATCTCCTGTAGAAACTTGCTGTCAGCCACTGTACCTTCCCTGGGAGTTGTGCAGCAGGGAGGTGTGAGGAACATCCCCTCCCTTTCAGATGCAGAGTCACCAACAGAACAAAGCACTCAGGGGCTGGGATGGCCGAGGGAGCCGTTTGGAAACTGTGCTCAGGGTATGTCAGCCCACACACAGCCTGACCAAGAGCAGTGTTCCAGCTCCAGCGAGAAACAGTGCCACTGTCACCTCCCATTCTCTTCCAGGCAGAGCTAACCCTGCCTGCTCCTCTCTCTCTAAGCTGAGGAAGCTCTAAATAAAGGGAATAAAAAGCCCAAACAAAACATGTTTACAAAAAGTGCCCCAGGGAACATGCAGGCTGATCAGCATGGACTCAAACTGACTGGGCTGCACTTTGAACCCTGACAATCATAAAAACTAAATTTACGAATTACTCTCTGCAACTTCAGCAAATGACCTTCCCACACACGCTGCAAATCACTCCTTGCTGGAAAAGAACATTCCATTATCGTTCCAGGCCCAGACAGGTGGGAGTTAAGGAGCATTGCAACCAAATCCCAGCAGCACGTGTGTCTCCTGAAACCCGTGGTCTTCTCTGGCACCTGCCTTTCCTTGGAGACAATTCTACTTGACTGCTCTGATTTTGACACAGTAAATGGATGTTTCAATCTTTTGGGAAAAAGATAAATAATGAAGAAGCATATACAAGTTTTCTAACCTGGCTCCTGCAGCCTTTCAGGAGTGTTTTTCTGTTACATCCAGAGAGGCCAGCACTTTTAGGCAGGGCATTAAAAACACTTATTTCGTCTGCTGTGATACCATGATCTCCAATAAAGACTCACCCAGGAATTAATATGCTAAACATTCAATATAATCAAGGTAATCTCACACAATAAAATCCAAGAGGACATATATACCATCCAGACTACTAAAAACTCATGTTGTTTGGGCTCGCTTCCTAATTGCTAACGTGTTCATATAAGCTTTTCCTTGCCAACACTGAAAAGCCATTATGAAGACAACCACCAAAGTTGTTTCTCTCTAATATTTTGCAATTTTTTTTTTACCACCCCACAAACTTACACAGTTGTCCTTGTGAAGATAAGAAGGTCAAGACCACTGGCTTCAGTCAAGAACATAAACCCCAATAAATTCCAAATTAAAGTGTAAGTGGAATTACAGAGCTTCAAATAAAGGTGTAAAGGGGCAGGGGAGAAAGGGAAGCTTTAGGTTAGAAACAGTGATTCAAGCTGGAAGAAAAGTACTTGCATGTGAGTGACACCTTTCATGCCACTACACTTCCTGAGGAACACATGGTGGGGGGGTTACAGGCTTTTAAAAATTTACTTATATATAATAAATTCACTGTTTACAGACACAGTCTGACAGGTTTCTGACAGCAGTCTTTCAGCTTAATATACAGTCAATAGGAATCTAACTTTCCAACACATTTTTAATCTTCTCTATGCATTCTTCTAGAAATAACAGTCCTTAGATTTTGCTTATGCACAAAGTTTGTCTCCTGAAAACTCTGGAAGCTCTCAGTTAATTAGCATTGATGTAAGGCTGTCTTGTTTCTGTAAATGATTTACAAGATGTGCTCTGATTGTTCTTCAGAACAATACCTGACGTATCACTTTCTACTCACCCATATTTAATGCATTTAAATGAAGACATGAAATTGTATCACAGGGAATATGACTCAGCCAACAGTGTCACGCACTATAACACTGAAATTTTTGCTCCATTCTGCACTGGTTAATTATAAATGTTTTTTTTAATGGATGCATTTTTGAGCCTAATGACAGAAGAGATTCATTTTGCATATAGGCTGACAGCAACCACAGTTAGATGTTAAACAGGCACCTAAAACCCAGTAAGCAACAACAGCACTATTAAAAGTTTATAAGATGTGCTTTTCCAAACATATTTAAAAGGTCCCCCACTTCAGATACATTACAGACTTCTGAGCACAGACAGTTTCTCATTGTCACAAATACCCAGATCATTGTGGACCTGTAAGTTATCACACAACTTCCTGGCTAACAGATGTAGCAAAAGATATTTTAGCAGATGCGGCCCTTTGAAGCAATGAAGAGTTTAAAAGAAACCATCCAAAAAGCAGATCTGGTGATTGCTGACAGATCCTAATGCTGAAGGATCACATTGTCAGAATCAGGCAAAATAAGTGGCAATATTTAAAAAGATACAAATAAGTGAAAGAAAAAGGAAGTGCTGGAGCAAACACTCTTCTACCACCATAAAAGGAACTGTACCTGTGCCTTGAATGATCACTGACAAGAGCACTTTCCTGCTGGAACCAGCAGCAATACTGGTTACCTAGGATTGGAATTTTCCTGAGGCGAGGCTTTGGTTACTAAAATTGGTTTGGACAACTATTCTAACCAAGCCCGTTGTTAGCAGGTCTAAAATCTAAAACCTAAGGGGGAACCAAGTCCTTGGATAAAAGGTGTCTGAACAGAGACAAAAAAAAAGAAAAAAAAAATCAGGCCAACAAAATATATAGTTTTAAGCCTGGTTTAACCCATTCTAGGATTCTGATTGTCAGGGTTAAATATGGTCCGTATTGCCAGGGATACTAGTGGTTTATATCCCATGCCAAATCCTGAACTAAGCCGTAAACCATGCTTAATCCTGTTTATCAGCAAGGAACATGCTTCACAATTAAATGTATTTGCAAGATCTGAAACTGTCATCACCACCACATCATCCATCTGCCAAAAAAAAAAAAAATAGTTTTTACAGTGATAATATTTCTAGAGCATAAACTTAATATATAAGTGATCTAATTAAAGTAGGCATTGAGGTTTAAGCATCCAGACCTAAGTCAGTACCACCTCAAATTCAGTAAGTGCTCTTTTACATGTAGAGATCATGCTGGTGACAAAACTCATGTTTATACAGGTTTTGTACTGTGTTTTTAACACAGTACATTTATCAAGGTATCGCCTTTCCTGAAACAAGAAGCCCTAGACTATAAAAATAGCACATATTTATACCACAGCAATGCCCAGTCACTGTACATAGAACAGCAAACATCCAGCTGTAAAACCAGTCCTCAGACCTCCCAGAACTAGAATTGATGGATTTTATAGGTAAGGTTGCCTTAGCAGAAACCAGGGAATGCCAGAGCACATCACTGGCATGATCAGAAAGCAGCAGAGCCATGTCCATGCTCCACAAACCCAACAATCCTTTACAGAAACAAATGACTCCTTTGCTTCTACAGCACATTTGACCCTTCCACACCCACAGCCAGAGCACAATGCAACAGCCACTGCACAAGTTTCCAGGAAGAAGAGCAAGAAAACGAGAGATCATCTGCATTTACACCCCTGTGATCCCAAAACAGTCACCAGTGAGCTTGTGGCCAGCTGTGGCCAACAGGAAACTGGTCACACCAGTCCCTGAGAAACAGTTCATGAGTTGCTCCCCACTCTGCAACTGCAAATAATGTATTCCAAAGTTATATCTACAGCCTCAAATACATATTTATGAAGGAAAGTTAAGAAAAGAATACATCATCAGTTTTCAAGAGGCTTTATACCAACTATTTATCCCATTAACCCCAGGTAATTTACAACAGGCTGTCATATCATTAACACGGCAAGTCAATAATTGCTGTCACTACACTTTCAACCCCGTGCTCACAGTGTTCCCTGACTTCAGCAAGAGATATGATTAATGAAGCTTTTTCACAGGCTCTGATACTTATATTTATCTTCCAGCAAATTCTAAGTTTGGTTGATCCCAGCACATGTTAAATTTGTTTTCTTCTGCATCCATTGCAGAGAGAACCAGGACGGCCATACCTGGAGAGTTATTTCATTTCACAGTATAAGGGAAAAGGAAAATAAGAATCAAATGCTTGCCAAGGTCTTTTTAAACTCACATTGTCTTCATATAACTGTTTCCTGTCAAAACAACCTTCATTCAAAAACGAAACTAGCTCCCTTCACTGGAGAAATAACCTTCACAATGCAAATCAATTTACTTTTCCAACCTTGCAAATAAGTGCTCACAGAAACAGCAAAACCAGGGAGAATCTTATTATCAGTTTTCCTGCTCCTGCCACCTAAAACTCTCAGTAGCTGCAACAAAACTCTCAGGAGCAGAGTTAGTCAATGCTGAACACTTGAAAGCCAAAGTAGAATCAGTTTTTCAGCTCAAATCACTCGACAGTTACTCAAATTAACAGAAAAGTGAGCCAAAGCTTCTCATCATCTCACTGTCCCAGCAGAAAGGGAGATACAGATAATTTAAAAAAAAATATTTAAAAGGGTAAATAAATACTGATATTTCCTCACTATACTCTTTCTTCCTTTCCTTCAAGTGCTGAATTTTTAACAGTCCATCGATAGGCAGACCTGTTTTGCATAAAGATGCCATTGCTGTTTTCTGTTGGAGGTATTTTACATTGATGTCAAACGTGCCAGCTTCCCTTTTCCAATTCAATAACGCACTATTTTCAAATTCAAATTATCTACCATGTTAAAATAGTAACCCTGCCAAGAACCAAGTTATGTCAGTGCTTAAAGCAGAGCAGGCCTCTGGAATAAGCACTTAACAGATGAGTTTACCTGTTAAATTCAGAATACTTAATTATGCTTTTTTACAAAGGACTCAGATGCAGAATAAAGAACCAAATCCATCAATGACAGGAACTGCACTGCAAATGTGGAGAACAAGAAAGGCATGGAAGTGCAAGTTTATGCACTCCTATATTTACCAGCAGACCAGGATTTTGGGCAACAGGAAATGTCAGCTCAAAAAATTATAGTTACAGTAATTTTAGATCGCTAATTTTACATTTTACATTCCTTCTTTACAGGGATATTGAGAACTTAAAAATACTTTGTATATGCAACATTTAGATTTAACAGCCTGATGTTCAAATACTCAGAACAGACAAATTCAGATTTAAACTCCAAAGATTACTTTGACTATTCAGGTGCTGGTTAAATGGATATCTTTGTGGGAAAAGAACAGCACCTACAGGAATGGTTTTTCCTCTGGTTTGATTGTTCTTTCTTTGGAGACTTCCTATAAAGTTCATTCAAACTTCTATGAAAGACTAATTTTAATTCATGTAATAACAAAAATCCAAAACCAAACTCAAAAACAACCCAACTCACAACCAGTGGTTTAAAATTCCTGCCAAAAGGCCCAAATTTTCTTTATGTGTTTAGAGAGAGCTTACATGTATGCACACATGCATTACAGAAGATTCACTTCTAGAGCATGAAATAGAGAAATACTTGAAGATTTCTTTGTCAGACTTTAAAAATTCCCCACATTTACATTTTATAAATGTTATTAGACCATTCAAAATAGCAGACATGTCTGCAGACAGAGATTACTGAAATTCTCCAAAGACTGAGCTTTACATTAAATCGGCCTCCTCAAAGAGAACCCTGCACTAAATACATAACAAAAACTGTCTCACATATAAGAAAATTTAAAAAAGCAATGCTTAAGTATGAAGTATTTTATTTATTTGCTTTCAAAATCATCCTCTCAACATTAGGATTTGTATCAGTAATGTTTTATAGCCCACTGTGAATAAAACCTGCATTAACTGTTTATTCAAAGGTAGCTTTCAATCACTTTCCATCATCCTTATGGGATAATTAGTCCTACCAAGTCTATCTGAGGGTACTGAAGATGACCAGACACACTGGAAGGACAGACTCACTGCAGCTTTAAATTCCACACCGAGTCTTGGCTGATCCCCTGGACAGTGAGCAAAGGGACAGAAACTCTCCAGCCTCACTCCTTTTGATAAACTGCACTAAATTCTTCATTCCCATTGAGCTGAAATCCAAGAAAGAGCAGCAGAAAGGAAACAGAGAAGCACCAATTGGCCCAACTACACCCTGGTGCAGGGGGAGGATTTCAAATGATTCCTACTTCCAAACAGAAATAAGAGCTTAATCTGATGTTCATGCACAGGTTTTGGATAGCAGAGAACAAGGAGCCTTTTGCCAGCACCCAGGAGTGAGTGAGATACCAACCCCCCTGCTCAGCACTGGAGGTGATGTGACTGAGCAGCCAAGCACACACCATGCAGGGCTCCCTCTCTTCTTCCCAGCCAGGCACTTCCACGCTGGGCTGCCAAGCTCCTGCTGTTAGGCAGCACAGCTCCTCTCTAACTCTGGCTTAGAAACTAAAAGTAGACCTGGATCATCTGCTGGGCAAAGAAATGCTCTCCAGCCAAGACTGGGACCAGGGTTCACTGTGACCTTCACACAGAAATCTGTACACAGACATCTTTGTGTTGTGTTTTCTGATTATGTCTAGACAGGAAAGCCTTTATAACATTTTCCTCATCGCATGGAAAATTCATTTTATATGTATGTATATATCCCTGATGGTCCTGGCCCAAGCTGGTGAAGAATATTTGTTTTAAAATGCAATCAAGAACCACTCCTGTGTGTCTGATGGGTGCACACGTGGCAGGCTGCAGCTATCAGCTCCACATCATTCACACTCAGGCAAATAAAAAGAAACTTATATGGCCTGTCAGGTGTTGACTGTGGGTTTGACAGAAGAAAATCAGCATGTTTGCCCAAAATACAAGGAAGATAATTTGTTTAAAACCAATTACATCTCAATTAGCCAGACAGCTCTGACTCCCACAACAGCTCTGACACGTAGATGGCAAAGGTCTCTTCTCACGCTGGAGAAGAAGTTGCACTAACACCACCTGTGCAGTGCAGAACATAGTGATTTTCATCTCAAAATACATGTAAAGAAGCTTGAAACAATTTTTTAAAAATTAAGCAAAAAGGTCATGTTTATTTTTTTATATAAAACCAGCATTTCTAAAGACTTTTTTACCGCCTATAAGTAGAACACCTGAAAAATATTCAGTAAGTATGAAAAAACTGCATTGAGCATCACACCCTGTACCCCCATTGTGGCAGTTCTGCCACACTCCAAACAGCCTGTTTTACAAAGGTATCCCTGGATGAAAGATCCACTGAGAAGCCAAATTAATGCTTCCCATGACATTGGTAGCGGCGAGGTTATTTTTTTAAAATAAAAGAGGTAATTTAAGTAAGGATGCTTAAAGGTTATAAAGTCCAGTTTCTCTAAACTTTGAAGTCTGGATATTCTGTGTTCTTTTGAAGTCACTGTAACATATCTGCATTGAGAAAAAGAAAAACAGAAATTCCTTAACGTAGTTATCCCCCAAATCAAAGCAGTGCCAGTACCCCTTTTCCCTCACAGAGCACCATGTCAGCCCTCCTCCCTCCCTCCCCTCCCAGCTCTCCCCTAAGCCCCACAAGGTAAATGTCTTCTCTGCAGCAACTGAAAGCTGCTGAATCCAGTGTTTTGGAAGGAGAACATTACTGTCCATGGCCCCAGGCTCTCCCATGAACAGGCTGCTTCTGCCTTTGCTCTGTGACTGGGAGTCTCACATTCAAGCCACCCTGCCAAGAATGACCCTGAGCATGGGCAGAGGTTGGAGAAGTGTTCCCCAAGAACAAAGAATCGTCTCATTCCAAGCTCTTTCACTGAAAAGTTTATCTAGCAATGCCATGTGAAGCTGCTCACCCCCTCCCAGTTTTTGTTACCATTTTAGACACCTATTTTTAGGACTAAAGACATCAAGCGACTGCCTGAATTACCTGCCACCTCTCAGGACTTGGATGTCCATCTACACATGGCACTTCAAACCCCAAATGCACTTCAAACCCTGCAGGACTTTTGGTTTTGATTTTTTAGGCTTACAAAGCACAGCAGTATCAATCTTTGTACCTTGCAAATATTACAATCTGATACAGAACATCCCCCAGATTTAAGTTGTTAGTTTTTCTCCCCCAAAGATCAACCAGAGCCCTAATTCTGACCCCATTTCAGAAAATACTACATTTGTGTGGATCATACATCATCACATAATCCTCACCATCACTGCGCTTATGCAAACAGAAGAAATTTGCCACGTAGAGGTAAAATATGTGGCAAGAGCAGTGCCTATTTCTGTCTTTTACCCAGGGCCCAGCAATAACAAAGCCCACACTCCCTGTGCAGAACAACTGCTTCCTTTAATACAAGCCAGCTCTAGTT
Organism: Pseudotriccus pelzelni; assembly: GCA_035584735.1. Classification (NCBI taxonomy): domain Eukaryota; kingdom Metazoa; phylum Chordata; class Aves; order Passeriformes; family Tyrannidae; genus Pseudotriccus; species Pseudotriccus pelzelni. The sequence goes on from JAWMRA010000020.1 coordinate 662,005, forward strand.
TTTAATGGGAAACTGTAATAGTTGTTAACCTCCAGGTCACCTTCCATACACAGAATCCATAAACTGCTTCTTAAAATAATAGAGTCATGCTTGAACAGGATGTGTGCTCAACACAGCAGTGCTGGGGTATAAAATAACTGCTACTTACAACAGACTCTATTTCACCCCATTATTAATTGCAAATATTGAGTATTTCACTTTATGGCAACCAACCCCCAAACCTACATGATCATTTGAGAGCAGCTTTACCTCACAGATATTTGCAGGAAAATCTACTTACTGAATGAAAAAGATTTGCTTTTTCTTTTCTTTTTCTAACTGTTTCCCTCTCAGACATTATACCCAGGAAGCTGTAAAAAGGCACAGCATGTGAATTATCTTGAAAAGAGGCTGTCGTCTTCGGTTTATGGAAATGGAATAAATCTCCAGCTTAAACAGAACTAGAATGATGACTTCCTTTATATTCTTTCAGCATAGCCTTAAGAGCAAACACAAATCATCTGGGTGATATTTCAAAATCAAACTGAAATACAGGGGTATATGTTGCAGTCATCACATAGTTGAGAGGCTTGTCCTGTTCTTTGAAAATATGATTAACCAGGTTCAACAAGTGAGCAAAAAGCCAGTTAAACACAAGTTTCCTTCCCAGCTGAGCCAGACCATTACAGCAGGTATTAGAATTGCCATTTTCACATCCCAAGGGCTGAGGTGACCACAACTGAGCACTGCAGGCACAGCAAACAGTGTTCCAGAATTCAGGAGCTGGCAGCTATTAAAGGTGCCCCTTTCTCACAGGGAACACTACACGAGGCACTTCACAAACACCAACACAAGCTGCAGGAACCACATTTTATTGGTGTCAGTGGCAGCATTACACTGGGCCCAGTCAGGACTGCACCCAGGAAACCCCTGTGCATGGGCTTTTGTGACAGAGCACATCTGTCCTACAAAGAACTACCCCTTTAACAGGTCCCAGTCCTTAAAGGAACTAAAAATCTTCAGAGAAGCTGAGTAATGAGCAAGTGGCAGCACTGAGGATCAGTGTGCTGTGCTGCCTTTCCAGAAAAAAACCCAACCTCCTGCAGTTTAGTGAGCACAAAAGCTACAGAGCAAATCTTTGGTTGGCCTATTGCTATTAGGAACGCGTCTGGATCTTTAGGAAACTAAAAAGCTGTCAGTTGTAAAGACAGAACAAGATGCCTGCCAGCCAGTGATGCCTCCCTGTCCCCCAGGGACAGCACAGTCTCTGGACAGGCATCCTGTCACCAAACATGCCAGCAAGCAAGAGACAAATACATTTTCTCCCTAATGTCCCTTTTGTTGTCATACAAGCCAAACTTTTGGACCCTGCAAAGTTGGAGTTTCTTCAACATAAACACAGATAACATATCCATTATGAATGTAAAATAATTGACAAATACCTGCTCAATGAGCCCCATCCAGCAGCTCATAATTCCATATTAAGAGATGAAAACCACTCATCTCAAAGTACTGTTTCATAGCATGATCTCCTTCTGATAAAGATATAACCAAAAATCCCCTGGTAAACTCAAAAGCTGCACCACCTCAAGGTATCCTACAGTAGTGGGATTGTACATACAGCACCAACTCTTAAAAATGCCATTTAAAAAATATTTTCAAGAGAACACTTCCTGCCACTTTAAAGATTACACACAGAAGCCTCTGCTCCGGTGATTTCCCATGCACAGTGAATTTACATTGCTGGAGGTGATTTCCACTTTGAAGAACTTTTAAATCACAGAGGAGCTGTCCCCAACAAAGATTTTTACATCTTTGGGTAACTGCTTTCCGTTTGAGAGTTTTCTTGTTATTGTGTAATTCCCCTTTTGAAGATTTGCATATTGATGCAGAAGTGCCTTTGAAGATTTGCACATTGCTGGGATGGGAGCAGCCCTTTGACAAAAGCTCCCATCCTGGAAGATCTACCTCCAGAACAGTGAATCAACAGGGTATTACCCTCCTCAAAGCCAGGTTCATTTGGTCTTAATTCAGCCAGATAACCATTCCTTCTTAATGCACATAAACCTCTCACTTTGTAAAGCCAGGGGAAGGTAGACTGAAAAAAATTCAGTTCTTTGTCTCTGGAAGTTCTAACAGGAATTACCAAATAGGAAACAGAGAGCTGAAAGAGTGATACAAATATTTCCATGCCAAACAAGTAAACCCATGTCCTAATGGTGAGGGGAGAGGAAATGTCTCATGTGAGAAAGATGCCAGGCCAGGTATGTGATGGTGTTCCATGGGCTGGGAACGAGAGAGTTTGAGCTCAGATCCTCCAGGACCTCAGCACTGAACTGTTACTCACTTGCAAAATCTTGCCTTACAACAGCCAAGTATTGGGTATTATTTGTGGTTTGGTTTTGGTTTTTTCCTTTAGACATCAGCATTTTACTCAGTCATGGCAACCCACTCTAACCCACCACATTTTAGCATAAATACAACAAAATAATTTAGCAGGTTTGACTTAAAAACCAAATTACACCCAAAATCCTATTCACAAGATGTTTCCCGTTTCCAGTTAAGCCTGAGTGTCCACTAGTACTTCCAGCTGGAAGTACCACCAGAAAAACCTTGGTTTTTCAATATTTTGTGACGCAGGTAACATTCTGCACAGGGCAGTTAAATCTTCTGGCTTGTTTTACCTCTTGTTGCTTTACACAGAACTTGCGTAAAGGTTTTTATATACCTTGGTGGAATTCTGGAGTCCCCATTTTAGAAAATGTAACAGAATTCCCAAGAAATTGCAAAGTTCATTCTCCCTACAATGTACATATTGCAACAGTCTGAAGTTAGTAATGCCTGAAATAAGTCAAAGCTGGCAACAGGAGAATCCTCTGAAGGACCCTCATGAATCTTGATGTCAGGAAAACCACAGCTGATGTCAGAGTCTGATTTTCAAAGCCTTCTAAAAAACAATCTGGATGTTTTCATTACCAGAAATTAGGTGCTTGCAGCCATCAGCTGTATGGGATAACAAGAGCCTACAAAGTTTATCTGTGTTCCCACATCTCCTTAAGTAGCACAAAAAAAAAAAAAAAAAAAAGAAAAGTTCTGCCACTGCCCTTTTGAGTGGGGAAAAAGGACAGAATCCCACTAATGCAGCAGTGCAGAGGAGAGGCAGAGTTGGAGGGGAAATAGCTTCATTAAGAAAAGGAAGACTTTGCTCTGTTGATTCAGTAGAAAGTGAGGATTATGATTTCAGCTGCAGCAAATGTCCTGGGCAGGTTTTTCCTAGTGATTTTCCATAAATCACCACAGTTGTGAGTTAATTGCTATGAAAAATAACGCTCTTTTCCCCATGCATGGCTGTGAGATCACTTTGTTACTGTAAGCACAAGCTTGGCTGTCAGGAATAATTTCTTAAAAGTCTCGGAAGGCTCCCCATTGCAAGACAAAAGAAGTCATTCTTATGGACCAAAGAGGGCAAAAGCAGGTAGAGATATTGCATTAACAATCTCCATTCATTAACAGGAAGCTGTTAAAGGTTTGCAGTGATTAATCATGTTAAGTAACAATTGACCAGCCACAATTAAAAATTATTTAATGGCCTGTTGTAGAAAGCTCTAAGTAGATACTTCATCTGTTCTCATAAATAAGTTTCCTTGGGTTTGTCCAATATATTTGACCTTCAAGCCTAAAATCTGAACTTTTTAGTGCTATCTTCCCAAGTGTTTATCAATCAGTGTAACTATCATTACCTGCAGACCCCACCCCATCACAACCTTGAAACTGTCTCTTTGAAGAGATGCACCCTTGGGAAGTTTCAGTCTTTGTCCCTCCAGCACCTTGAACTTCCAGCTTCCACCATTTCTCATCCAGATATTTCCACATATTTCAAACTGAAACACCACATAACATTAGTTTTAATTGGTTTCCCACCACAGCTAAGATCCTTACTTAATTTCTAACAAAGGCAACTGAGGTAATAATAAAGCCTCAAAACAAGGTAGAGCACAAAAAGAACTGGAAATGTCCCACAGAAGTCCAGTTTCTCTTACTTGGATCCCACCAAACCAGTCAGAAGCAGATTTCTGTTTTCTAGCCAAATGCCCCTTCTCTAAGTAAAAAACCAAAAAAACCCCACCAACTTTAAAATCTATGTTATGTTTTATGCTTTAGGTTCAGGAACATTTCCCCACAAAGGGGGGTTTCCTGGGCAAACTGAGGTTCTGTTGCAGCTCTATAGACCACAGAACAAAGCTTCCCAAAAACCAGGAAAGCTACCATTAAGATGTTCTGACAATTCCTGTGCAAAGAGGGAGGTAAAAACACACAACCAGACCAAAAACAAACAAACAAACAAAACCCCACACAAAACAAAGAGGCATCATTCAACCAATTTATATTCTACCTATTCCAGAGGAAGAAAAGCACTCCACTACTTGTTCCCCTAAAAAAACCTAAACACTCCCTCTCCTCACTCCCCAAATCCAAAAAATCACCCTAGTGCAATATCTTACAGAAATCGCTGTTCACAGCAAGCATCCCTCACTTCAGACCACACCAATCCTTCCAGAAACAGCTCTTCTCTAAACTTCACTTCCATCACGTGTAAAATGCTGACCTCCAAGGACAGTAAGCACATCTCATCTCCCTAAAGCACTGCAGATACTTCCAGCATTAAATACTAGAGCCTTAAAAATGTACTAGTTTATGCTTTAAACATTAGTTCAGTGTTTCAATGGCAATAATTGCAGCAGCTTCCAAAGTGATGTCCCCTGAGAGAGGAGCAGAATGAGATCTTACAGCTCTTCATCGCTATCAGTCACCTTCAAGGCAGAAAGCACCACTCACGTGAATGCCAGAGCCTGAAACATGGGAAACTGAGCTTCCCTCATTCAGCAAGGTTTGCAAATGGTACACATATTTGAGATTTACCAGTTCCCTGGATCCAAAACAAACATGGTACTTTTAAAACCTGGGTTATGGTTTAAAGCTCCCAGGAGTTGTGACTGCTCTTAGGTGTTACTAGAACTTACAAGTTGCTTCACATTTAACAATAAATGTGCAAATACTGGGACAGATTTCAACTTTCCACAAAGGGTGGACATTCTTCAGGGCAATAGGAAGGAACCTAATGCATCACTACAGACTGGGGGCTGGAAAGAGGACAAGCAGAAAAGGCCCTGGGGGTGCTGGTCACTAGCAGCTGAACATGAAGCAGGTACATCCAGGTGGGCAAAGAGGCCAAGGACACTAGGCTGGCATCAAAATTAGTGTGGCAGCAGGACCAGGGCAGTGATTTTACCCCTGTGCTGGCACTGCTGTCACCCCTCCAGGGCTGTGCCCAGTTCTGAGCCCTCAGGGCAAGAGAGACCCTGAGGGGCTGGAATGTGTGCAGGGAAGGGAATGGAGCTGGGAAGGGGCTGGAGCAGCAGGAGGGGCTGAGGGAGCTGGGGGGGCTCAGCCT
>JAWMRA010000020.1:667666-680336 GCA_035584735.1 Pseudotriccus pelzelni
GGGTCGGGCTCTGCTCCCAGGGAACAGGGACAGGAGGAGAGGGAACAGCCTCAGGCTGTGCCAGGGGAGGCTCAGGTGGGACATCAGGAGGAATTTCTCCATGGAAGGGATGGTCAAGGCAAGAGTGGAGTCCCTCTCCTTGGAGCTATTTAAGGTATGTGGATGTGCTACTTGAGGACATAGCTTAGTGGTGGCCTTGGCAGTACTGGGTTAATGTGTGGCTTAATTAAGATCAGTGATCTAAAAGTCCTTTTCCAACCTAAACAATTCTATGATACCCAAAGAAACATCCTCACTGCCTCTGTATCCCTGCTACAGGCAGCCTACACAGACTATTCCTGCTAACAGTATCATCTTCTGCACAAAGAGAAAGGAAGCAGCTGGATTGAGCTGTGCTGTGGAGGAGCAGTAGAACAACCCCTCTCACTTCTCACTCACATCCCATCAGGTCATCTGTACTGTAGATACTTATTTTCTTTCTAAGGTACAACTTCATGATGCCCCTGATACTTTCAAACATGTTTGCATACACCTGTATGACAGGAGATGTAGTAGATGCATCAGTTCTGTGTTTTGGGTTAGGTATTGTCACAGACAATGTTTCAAATGAATGAAACCTGGAAACAGTTTTATCATTTGTTATCCTAGATATGCTTGGAAATGTTGTCAGGACTCTCATAGCTTTCCTCCAATATTCAGCATTGTTTTGACAGAACCAAAACGTCATGTGCATTTTTCTTAGTTTTGAGTGAAACACTTGCCAGGAATGCTTTTTAGGGTCACAGTGGAACTTCCACAGGGATCCACAACTGAGCAACACTGCAGGTAAAATACTCCACTGTGGGAAACAAAAAATTTCTCAGTTTTTTGTCTATTCTGGAAAAAACAACTGATCTGAGAGTACACGACATCCTATGTTGTAAATGTAGATACTTGGCTACAAAATCTTGACAAGTTTGTAGGTATGTTTGACACAAGCACATTTTTCATGAAATTGAAATATGTTTTGGCTTTTTTATTTCATTAAAGAAACCCAAACAAACTGCACAAAAGGCTTCAGTTCCAACAAATGTTCCAACCAGCAACCAAAATCAGCATGGCAAGGCCTGGCCCTTAGCTCATGTTTTAAAAAAAAGATTCCTTTGGTATAAATACATATTTCATTGTTTTCACCTTGCTTCCTCATTCTCTTGAAAATATGAGGAAGTGTTTACATACCCACCTCCTCTCCACACAATTACATATTGGGATAGTAGAAAACTCCTGGTTTATTCACTATTTGCCTTTTACAGAGCTTACATACCAGTAAGAATTGAAAATATTTGAAGCTAAATTAGTTTTGTGCTGACAACTCATATAAATTATGGGACTTTAATTTGAGTTTGCTTGGGTGATGGAGAATGGCACCTAACCTTTCAGCTCTGCTATTCCAAGACAGAATCATCCTGAATATACAGCCAGAGCAATGAATTGCCTCTCACCCTGAGAAGCAGGTGACTTACATTGCTTGGGACTGAGGCACAGCCTAACAAACTATTACAGAATGGGATCTTTGATTTGAAATTAAATGTCAAGCACAGTTATACAGCGGTGAAGTACCTTCAGCTGCCTGGCAAAAGTGCCACATACTGCATGCAAAACATAAGGAGATAAGATAGAAAAACCCAGCCAACCAGAAAGCCTGGGCTGCAGGAGGAATGAGCCCAGAATAGAGACAGACAAGCCTGGAGACTCCAATTTACTTCACTGCCTGGCTGTCACACTCCAGTCTGATTCCAGGGAGCTGCACCAGCACAGGATGGAGAGAGGGCACCAGTCCGGGGGGGTTTGCACAGGAAAGGAAAGAACTGTGAATGTAAGGAAGAACTTTCAAGTTTATGTTACTGACAACTCCTTAAAAACAAGCAAACAGGAAAGTTAATTTGCAGGCGACTCAGTTTTTCCCAAGCTGTTCCAACACCTAAACGTTTTTGGGGAATGAGGTGAATTTAGCATAAGGCAAGAACAGGCACAAGTGCCCTTGTCTACAGGTATGAACACCACCTTTAGAAGCCCAAAAATATATTATGTGACTTCAGGAAGTCACTGGGAGACCATGAACGCTGCCACGGAGGTGGCTCAATGCTGAAATCCCACATAATATTAGACTGTACTGGGGGTCTGTGCCCAGGGGTCACTTGTGGGGCTGCAGGAGTGAGGAGGCAATGGGGTTACCCTGTGTCAGACACTGCCAGCTCCATAACAGCCCCACCGCAGGTCAGGAGAACACCACACAGCAGCAAGGAAGAAAACCAAGAAACTATCCTGAAAACACACACACACACACACACACACAAAAAAAGAAAATGTAGAAAGACATTTCCAACAGACAGAAGGCATATTTTATAGAATTGCCTGGGCTGGAAGGATTTTAGAGATCATCTCTTTCCAATCCCCCTGCCATGGGCAGGGACACCTTCCACTAGCCCAGGTTGCTCCAAGCCCCGTCCGGCCTAGCCTTGGACTTCACTGTCACTCCAGCCCTTGTCAATAGTCTCTCTCCATCTTTCTTGCAGGCCCCTTCAGGCACTGCAAGGCCACAATCAGGTCACCCCAAAGCTTCTCCTCTCCAGGCTGAACAATCCCAACTCCCTCAGCCTTGCAGGCTTCAGGAGAGCCATGTTATCCACGAGATAGCAAACAGATTTTATACACCAGACTACAAGCTGGACAAATCTGGGCTGCAGTCAGTGCTAATAAAGCACCTTATTAATAGTCCCTGTGTCTTGTCACCAATCCCCACGACAACCATGGTCTTTATGTCACTGAAAACTCTGCTTCAGATCCCACTAGTGCACAGGGGAACAGGTGTTTGGCTGCATTATGACATTTAGACTTTCCACCCCTTTTTTAATACCTGTTGAAAGTATTTGCCAGTAAGTGATCAGGAGCTTTAGATAATCGATATTCCATTCCTCTGACGGTCTCGCTCTACAATTTGTGCTCTCTGAAGTTGTCACATGAAACATTTTATACAAAGATAAGTGGTAATACAAAGCAACATTACAAGAAATTTAAAAACCTGGGGTCATTCTCCAGTCTTGTGTCAGTGGGTGAAATGGAGGATTTAATCTGCCCACAAATAAAAATGAGAGTGTCATGCGGTCGTGACTGATCAACAGATTTCACAGTTTCAGGAGTCAGAGCAGTTTCAATTGTGAAGCATATGGCCTTTATAGCTTCAGTTAATTTGGGCCTTTTTACTGTGAAAACATTTTAAACACCTGTCATTTTTAACTTATGAAGTTATTATCAAGCTCAGCTAACAACAGAATATTGCATATTACTGAAGTAATTAGTAACCAATTTTCTCAAAAGGCTGAATTTTTTAAGAACATAAGTCCTTTCATCTTCATAAGCTCTTTCAGGATCCAATATTGACAATTCCATTTCCAACAGTCACAGATGAAAACCTGCTGCAATCTCACCCTTGCCTGACAAATCACTGCTAATGCCATGAGAATGCTCATCCAGATGCTGATCTGTTGCTCATTCAACCACTATAGTTTCTGATTGGAGTCAAGTAGTTCTGAATATTTTTATCCTCAAGCTCGAGTTAGTTATCCATTTTCTGAAGGAAAGCTAATAACAAAGCTAATAACTCTGAGAACTCTCATTCCGCTCACTTAACAGCAAACTGAGAAGCACATAGCACTGCTCATCCTCCCTTCAGTGGGCAGAGTTTCCTGTTCACATCATATGATGACTTTATTATAATCACTCCTGATCGCTTCACCTTCAGCAAGCCGGAGTTTGACTGAGCTACAGATATTTGAGCAGTAGATTTGCCTCACTCTGCTTCATGGAATCAGGGCTTACCTCTGTAGCCATAAATTATGGCCCTTATAATTTTACTATATAACATACTACTGTTGTGTAATTGTATGAACTGCATAAATTACATCTATAAAAGCATATTTCTGGCCCTTATGAAACATCTTAGAGCTACTATCACAAGTCTGAATTTTTCAGAAAGTGCTCAAATTGGAAACTTTTGTGCAAACATCCCTTGAAATTGCCAAGCCAGAAGGAATAAGGCTGAGTTTCAGTGAGGTTTGGAGGCATCACGGTGCAGTCACCTGGACAGCATGGAGACACTCCAGGTAATCTTTGGAGACATGGATAAAAGTAACATGATATTCAATATAAATAACATGGAAGGAAGTTTACCCAAGACTGAAAAGAGCCAAAGTCAACAGCATGTTGACTTCCTACTCACCAGAAGGTTTTTCTTCCCACTGTACACCAAGGAGAACAAGCTTGGAACAGATCCCAAACACTCTCTGAGAAACATTTAACTGAGGAACTACTTCTGACACAATGGGACCATATAACTGATGATTTAGAGGTAAGGACAAGACTAATTATAGGCATTTGTACCTGCTGCCTATATCTAAAGGCATTATTTTAATGTGATAAAAGTAGTAAGAGTATTAAAATCAAGCCAATGAATGTGAAAGTCAGTCTGTGTTTATTCTTAAGTACTGCAAGGCAGCCCTTCTGAGGATCCTCTAATAACACACCATGTTCTTCCTCTTGCCTGTAGGGAAACTTTGGCCATCAGGTAACAGCAGGAGGTCAGTCTGAAGAGAACATAAAGCACTGTATAAATATTGCAGGATCAATACACTTTCAAATCATTATTGTAGCAATCAGGACATATTTAATGAAAGAAATTCATCCAGTCCCTTCAGGCAGGCTGTTTGCTTCAAGAGGAAAGGAAATGATCAATGGTAAAAGAATATTAAATCAATTCTGCACTGCCAAACAGGGGGAGCTGCACTGTTGCACTTGGGGGTTTTTTCAGGCTAATAATAAATTTGCTACTGGAAGATACTAAAAAATAGTTCTTCCAAAATATGTTTGTAAGGGTTCCTAGTCATGGAACCACAGAACGGCCTGGGTTGGAAGGACCTTAAAGCTCACCTCGTTCCAATCCCCCTGCCATGGGCAGGGACACCTTCCACCAGCCCAGGTTGCTCCAAGCCCCATCCAACCTGGCCTTGGACACTTCCAGGGATCCAGGGGCAGCCACAGCTTCTCTGGGCAACCTGGGCCTGAACACCCTCACAGACAAGAATTCCTTCCTAATCCCATTTCACCCTGCCCTCTGTCATTGGCAAGCCATTCCCTGTGTCCTATCACTCCATGCCTTGTCCACAGTCTCTCTCCATCTTTTCTCGCAGGCCCCTTAAGGCCCTGCAGTCAAGTTCAGGTTCAGTTTTAATACCCAGGTTTGTTTCATCCCTGTTATTATTCCTCAGTTTTTAATTCTCTCTAATGTCATTCTTCAGCTGAGCCACTCCTGAACACACTAAGATGTTACAGAAAGTATCTCCATTTGCTCATTCTGTCCCCCAAAAGGGGGTGAAAATTTTAACAAGCTGCTCTTAAAAGCTGAAGTGCTGAAAAAGGCTGCTACAGAAATCCAAATTTATTTTTTTTTTAAAGTCAATATAATGATTTTCCTTGAAGCAAACAGAGCCCAGCCAGTTAAAAAGGGTAAAGGCTTTATCCCCTAAGTTAACACCATTCAACTACTATCTCCCTAATAACTCCTTGCTATGGCACTGACTCCTGGATAAATACACTTAATCCTACTTTATCCAGTACATTTGGCAGCTGGCATAATTTTGCATGGAAATGCAGGAAGACACACTGTGGTAAACAAGATCAGTAAGTTTTCACTCCTTCCAGGAGCCAGTGACAGGGCACACTGCATTCAGACATTATTTACATGTCAAGCAAGGACCGAAGCTGTGATGACTCTGGATATGTTAATTGTCCCAGCAGTGAAGCACACCCCCACTGCACAGCCCCAATGGAATGAACACACATCCTGTCAGCCCAGCCTCTGATTATTTGATCTACCAAGAATAAAAAAATTGTAGAGACTCAAAAATGAGAAATTTCAGAGAATGGCAAAAAACCAGCCATTGTTCAAGTCTAAAAATAGCCTCAATGTAGAGTAAATTCATTATTTTTCCTATAAATCTAGAGTGAGTTAAAGCTTTTAGTAAAGCTCTTCTGCCCTCTCAAGATGAAATTTGACTTTCTAAAGCTTTACCCTGCGATGAGCTCAGTTAGTCAGAGCACGGTGCTGATAACACCAAGGTTTGATCCCTGGATGGGCCATCCACTTCAGTGTTGCACTCAATGATCCTTGCAGGTCCCTTCCAGCTCAGAGTGTTTTGTGATTCCACGTGCCTGTATTTGAGATTGCTGTGACAGGTTGGTCCAGGGGGGCAAGAAAGTTGTTTTGTTGTAGGAACACATTCACAAGGGTTCCCCCCACACCTTAACTCCAAAATCTCTTCCCACATGCAAACAAAGAAATTCATGGTCTTTATCCTGCTCCAAGGATGCCATTTCCAGGCAGAAAGAAGAAAAAGCCTCTTGCCTTAAGAATGGGAAAGTCTGGAAGCAAACACTCCAAATTTGTTAACGTCATGCTGGTGTATTGCCCACAGCAGAGGGCACGACACAGAGGCACAAAAGAGGCTCCTAGAAAAACGAAGGAGAGATGTGACAGTGAAATTAAGTGAGGATGTAATTACTCTAGTATCTTTTGTTTAATTTACTTCAAGATTAAGACCACAGTGGGAATAAACTGGTGTTTAAAGGCCTTTTCCTAATGAAAATCCCTTCTAGGAACTTGAGAGCAGCTTAAAACTGTGCTTACAGTTTTTAGAGCTTGATTGCTTATATGCAGGGACACCAAACATTGACAAGTCACTCCTATTGACAAAGTAAATTTTAAAGTTATTTTATTATTGACCCATTGGTCAATTAAAACACCTTTACTCTGCATTTTCTGCAGGAAAATAAAAGCCACTTGAGAACCATAGGTGTTTGGAAGCAAATAATTAGCAACAGCAAACTATTGAAATATCTGCAACCAAGTCTTGTTTCAAATTAAAAAGCTCTTAATGAGGCAGGTTTGAGGTTTTTGGGCTTGGTATTTGTTTCAGTTTAATTATAAGAATACTTCTTCCTCTTCCCAGTGCTGTCCTGCTCACCACCACCACACCAAGCCAGACTCCACTTCTGCTGAGCAGGTTAAGTTATTGTGAGGACTAATTACAATTTTCAGGCTGAAAATAGGTGTGTTCTGCTTTCAGTAGGCAGTTGGTATTTCATTCTTTAGGGATGACATACCATTACAGTGTTACATCTCAACGTTAAAATCCTTGCACACTGCTGGAAATCCGAAGTAGTGTATTGAAAAGTCCCTGTCATTATTTATAATGGCTTTCCCAGCTGCAGAGGGTGGTGGATGGCACAAATTAAATGTTTGCTTGAGAGAAAATCTTCTGTAATAATAACAAAGTAAACAACAAACTAGAGATGGTTAGCCAAGAATTAATTGAAGTGTGACCAGAAATGAGCCCGGAAGGCACAAACTCCTTTACTCAGAAGCCATTCTACGGAACACCTACAAGAGCAAGTTGGGAATTTCTCATTTTTGAGCAAAGTCTATGGAAAAAACACTTCATGCCACACAAGCAAGCTGTATTCTATCAGTTCTGCACCTTTCTTTTCTTAGGGGTGCAAATTTAATTGCCTCATTTGCAGTCATTTGTAGCTTTGTCCTTCACAGGCTGCTGTGAAAGGAATAGGAGAACTGTTCTTCCATCTGACACACAAACACAGACCCTGCTGAGGGAACAGGCTGAGAGAAAAGGGTACAAGGAACTTCTGGGAGACAACAGTATGGTGCTGCTCTGACCAAGGGAAGGCAGGACAGGGTCACTGTGGCTGAATAGCCACAAACAGAACTGACACAACAGAAGACAACACACAGTGGCCAAGGGCTGCCCTGGAGCTGGGGGGGCTGCAGCAGTGAAACAGCAACGAAACCCTCACCCCAGAAACCATGGTCAAACAAGATCTCACCCTCACTCCCAAAACAGACTCCAAATGGACTCATTTTCAAGCAGTTTCACACTAATAGATACAAAAAAATTCCCAAACCCCAAGGGAAACAAAAATCTAAACTCTTGTGTGTCGTCCTCTAGTTCTTAATGTGTCACACTGAAAATGGAAGATAATAATGATTTGGAGAATCTTCAGACACCGAAGAGGAAATACATCCCCAGCTGGACTGAACTTCTGCATCTATTACTTCCACAGAGAGAACAACTGATTTAAATACCTCTCCATTCCTAGAAACATTTAAGGCATAATTTATTTGATAATTGTTCCCTTATCTGAGGGATGCAATCTCAAAACTGGTATTTAAGACAAACCAACCACCACCACCAATCTCCCAACATCAAATAAGGTCAAAAACCAGTAATGGGGGGGAGTTGGAAAAAGTTTTAATGATTTACCTTAACATTCTGTTCTACTGTATCTTTTTCTTATTAACTGCTTAACATTCAAGTATCCTTTAAGTGCTATAAAATGACAGTGTTCCATTTTAGCAACAGGCTCTTTAGACACTAGAAAATAGCACATGTTCCAGGGAAACCTCAAGTGTGTTTTGACACACACTGAGCAGATCAAGTGATTCTGCCACTTGTTTACAGAAGAAGTGACAATATTATTTCAAAGTTCTAGAGGAAGTGATAGACAACTGGTAGCCTCCAGGAAGCTCCCAGACTTGCAAGTGCTGCAGCATTTTGGCACCACACTCCGAGCTGTGGACAAGGCTGTCAACCTCCCTGATGGCTCTGAGCCACTCCGGTCACAAATCAGACCTACCATCCCTGGTTTGAGATATAGATACTGCCACAATTTGAGATATTTGACCTTATTTTGTGCCATCTTTACTCTTAAATCAGCTACATTGTGATTTTTCTATGCTCTGTTTAGTGCTAACACCAGTGTGGCAGGAAGGTTGTGCTTGTTCATTCACCAGGCAGGTGGTTTGAAACTATGGTTGACACCACAGAGACCATGGAGTTCATCGGAGAAACTTAACTCTTGGATTTCAGGCTCACTTTGGGGTTGGGGAATGTGTAGGGCTTAAAAAGGAAAAAAAAAAAAACACAAAACAACAAAATTTTTAGCTTTTAAATTCCATACACAACCCAATAGCTCAGATTTTGAACAATGAAATAAAGTATTTTAGATATTTTGTTTTCAAAGTACAAAGGGAAAGAGAAAAGAGCTGGAGCCCCACGGGAAGGCCTCCAAGTCAGATGCAAGAAGCTGCCACTGAAAAAAACAACCAGTACTGCTATAGTGGTGTAAAGTATAATAAATTGTTTATATCTTGGAAGAGCAAGGGGGCATTTGGTAGAGCTGCAACAGCAATGCAATGGACTCAGGACATTTTTGAGAATTCAGCTGCAAGTGAGGCCCTCAATTCCACAGATATAAATACAACCCAGTCCCCCACACAGCAGCTCTTTCTCACCTGGAGCACATGTGAAACACTTCTGAGCTCAGGTGAAAAAATGTGAATTCAGAGGTTCTTTACTTCAAAGAGGGCAAAGATTTATTTTTTTTTAGTGTTTGATAGGAGCCACTGTTGTCTCACTCTGCTCATTGAGAAAGGTGGCAATTTAAAACAAACATTTGAGCCCATTTCCTTTGCCCCCCCCCAAAAACGTGAGAGAAGATGGCATTTGTTTTTCAGAAACCTCACAGATACTCGATTATATTTCTCATAATTTCAAATTGCTTTTGTCTAAATCAAGTAAAATTGAATTGTTCCTGGACCGCCTCATGTGCAAACCCACTGGCACATTAAGAACAAGAGCTGGGACGGCACACACTCCTCTCAGAGACATCTCTTCCCATACGTGAGCCACGTATATCGCTTTAGATCCCACAGATAGAAGTGCATTTTTCAAGGACTTCAGTGGAGCACTGGACAGATATTGAAAATGCTCAGCAGTCAACAGCTCTTGTTTACAATCCTCAACAATTAATGAGCCTGGAGACATTACGAACATATTTTGAAAATTTTGGGATCCTTATGCTGGGACCACTCTTTGTTCTTTCAGTTCTTTGACATCTCAGCTGTCTCTTAGTACTGGTTTCCCCTTAGAAGCTTTTGTCATGGAATTTCTGTCAGCTTGGAGTCATCTGTGAGCCAAGGAAGAGCAATTCAGGTTCACACATGGCAAGTTTGTCACGTCTTGATACTCTTCCGCTCCTCAGTACATCCCTGACACTTCAGATATTCACTGGCTTCTCCCCAGAATCAGCTCATGGACCCACCATGAAGCTAAAAAGCTGATGTATTCAGCAGATCATGATTGGTGTCACCACCCTCAGGCAGGACACATGGACCAAGAAATTAAGTCTGGTTGTGGTTTTATTTTACAAGAAGAGTGTTTCAGCTGAGCTCAAACATTACTTGGAGCAACACAACAGATTATGAGAAACAGGACAAGACCAGGATAAAAGGCTTTGAGACAATCTCTCCCTCAGCCTTTAGGAGACAGCTGAGCCTCAAACTACAACTGTATTTACATCTTCCTTTCCTTCTTTTGCTGTCCAAATATTCTACAGGCTCAGGAATGAAGCCAGTTCTACACTGAGTTCTCCAATGCCTTTAAGGGTCACAGCAGTGAAAGGAAAAGAACTTTCGAAGAAGTTCATAAATTGAAAAATAATGTAAATGTAAATGAAACCAACTAGGAAACACAATGAATAAAAAGAATTTCAGAGCTGAAAGGGCATATTTGCTCATACAAAGTTCCTGAGCTGTGGCAGGACGTGGTGTGTCAAATGATAAGGTGGAGAATGGGACAGGTTTTCTGTGGGTTGAAACAAACAGGTTTCAAAACATTACTAATGAGCTACACATACCCCTGAGACACATTCCTCAGGTTGAATTTAGACCTGTCATGTAGATGGTATTCAAATGACCTCTCTCTTCAAAGCAGCCTTTAAAGCAACAAGATAAAAATGTGTTGAGTTTTTTTAATCACCATTAGGTGCGACATGCAAAAGCCACAAAATCACAGCCAAATGATATGTAAAATATTCTGGTTTAGCCACACAAATTTTTTGCAGCCATCAGTAGACAATTTAATCTGAAAATACTTCAGATGTTTTTGCCTCCTACCTCCAAAGAAGCATGCCAAGGAATTCTTTGCTTCAACATTTCTTACCAGTTAAAAGCAGTTGAGGAAATAAAAGTTGGTAAAAGCAATTTTAAAATTTTCAGGAGGTAATTTTCAAGCAGTGGCTAAAAGGGTATAGAAGAGTTTTTTAGAAATATGCTTTTCTTTCAGCTTGTCTGTCATTCTATGAATAACAGGGGGAAAAGAGGAAAGCCAAAAATCCAAAGCATTAACGACCAAATGCAGAATTCAGCTGATTAAGAACATAAGAAGTCACAATCATTTTCTGAAACCTTTCCATTTCTTGGTTTTTTTCATCCTTGGAAGCGAAA
This sequence comes from Pseudotriccus pelzelni, assembly GCA_035584735.1. Taxonomy (NCBI): domain Eukaryota; kingdom Metazoa; phylum Chordata; class Aves; order Passeriformes; family Tyrannidae; genus Pseudotriccus; species Pseudotriccus pelzelni. Next base: position 679,062 of record JAWMRA010000020.1, read on the forward strand.
TCCAGAACTTCTGAGGTTCAAATAATCCTGCCAAAACATCCCAAGCCAACTCTGACAGCCACATGTGTGTGTTTAAGAGCAGAAAGGGCACTGCAGCAGCTCTGGCAAAGTGGGACTGGAAAGCCTGTTCAGGCCAAAAATCCCACTGCAGTGTGTGCTTGAAGCCTGCAAGAACCAAGAAGACCTCAAGTCCCTCACCATTCCTTTCCTGCTGATCCTTTTGCAAGACTTCTCAACGTATGACACATTCTCTTCCCCACCCTTGCAGGCATAACATCAGCAGCACAATGTGCAGCTTAAATTAATTTCTCTTATTACTATTAAAAAGAAGATATCTCACCATGTTACCCAACCTCAGCTATAAATTTTCCCTGTTTCGTGAAGAAAGTAACATTGTTTGCTATCTTTGCTATTCTTTGCTCATCAAGAATGCATAGATTATAGGCTTATAATCATGTTTTGAAAATCACAGCACTGAAGGGAAGAGTTACTAAAGATCCCAAAACTCCTGAGTCAGTATTCAGTCTGCCACACTTGGACATCCCTGAGGAGGAATTACACATTTTAATATTCTTTTCGACCATGGATCTAGTGCCCTTCCCACACAGATCCCAGCTGTGCCCAGGATGGAGCTACAGCTTCGGCACAACCATTTCCCTCAGCAACCCTGGTGGTTCTGCAGCTTCCAGAAACATTACACATGACAAACAGCTCACCACGTGTTCCACAGCTCCTTCATCTGTTACAGGCACTGTTTTGGAGCAGAGACAGCAGTTTACACTGGGAAGCACTAATGCAAACATGTCCTCCTGTGGCTACATCAGTATTTAGGCCAGAAACAGTAAGAAAGACCCAGCAGGGTGAAGATGGTTGAGCAACCAATACCAGCACACCAGCTGTAGGACAAATTCTCACCCCAGGTTATTCCTGCCTGTACTCAGAGATCCCTGTGCAACTTGAAACACCACAAGAAGGAAATTCATTTCAGTAGGTGGAAGAGTTGAACACTAGAACTCAGCAGCAGCAAAGCCAGCTTACAGAGGGGCAGGGACACACAGGGGAGGTTCCTGCATCCCTCCCCTGGGGATCTCATGTGCTTCCCAGAGACAGACACACGGAAGTGCTGACAAGTCCTGGGGATGGACACCTCCAGTCATGGAATGGTTTGTGGAGGAAGGACCTTAAAGCTGATCCAGTGCCACCCCTGCCATGGGCAGGGACACCTTCCACCAGCCCAGGTTGCTCCAACCTGGCCTTGGACACTTCCAGGGATCC
>JAWMRA010000020.1:688953-700683 GCA_035584735.1 Pseudotriccus pelzelni
GCACTTGGAACTGCACTGAGGTCTCCCCTCAGTCTCCTCTTCTCCAGCTGAACACACCAAGTGCCCTCAGTGTCCTCTCACGCCTTCAAATCCAGGCCCTTCCTTATCTTCGTGGCTTCCTTTGGACACTCTCTAAGACCTTGATGCTTTTAGGTTGGTTTATGCGCTCCCTGCTTGTCTCTGCACCGCTCAGAGCTGTGCCAAACGACTCCCTCGGCTCCCTCCAGACCCGTTCCTGGGAGCAGCACTGAAGGAGGTGTTTAGGCTCGGGATTTCTCAGCTGCCTGCAGCGCTGCTGGACACTGAAGTGCTTGGCTAGTGGTAACACTGCAGTCCTTGCAAAGCCCCATCCCCCTGGTGACGAGGAATCTGGTTCCCATCAAAGTGCGCTCTAATCCCGGCGCAGTTCTGGCCCGCGGAGCCGCCTCCTCCCCGGCGCTCCCGTCTGGAGCCGAGAGCAGGAAACTCCTTACATGGCTCTAATCATTGCAGGGCTCGGATTTCAGCCTCACCCCCGGCGGGTGAATCCCAGGCAAACTTCTGAACTGTGTTTCTCGTTGCAGCTCACACCTGTTATTTATTGAGCCCTGGAAGACAACGCCTGGATTCACGTGGAAGGAAAGCCCTTCGCCTTTGAAGACTGGTGTAATTTATAGAGCTATTTCTGGCCGGTTCCTGAGGAGCGTGTTACATGACTGAAGGATTTAAATAAGCTTCTTCCAATTTATATTATTTTCCATTATTAAGTGTGGCACAGAAGGAGCAGGATTTCCAGCTCATTGTGCTGGGCGTCAGCCAGAAAAAGCCACGTCCCCTGTGCAAATAGATCCAGGCAGCAGAACAGCCCTGCGTGGTGAGGCACAGGCTGGGATGGGGCTGTAAGTGTTCCCAAAATGCCTCATGGAAGCTATTAGCGTCTGTAAATTATGCTTCTGTTTCACTGACAGCAGCAGCTTTGGTTGAGGATCTCTGTCACTGCCAGCCTGAGAACTTTGCATCCACATTGTATCTAATCCCTTCACAAAAACACATCAGTCAGTAAAACATGAGGGGTCTGAGCTCCCAGGGCAGAGTTGGTACAAAAATATACACAAACCAGCCTTCTGAACCTCTTAATTTTTTGAAGCTCCAGCCTTTTATTAAAAAAAAAATTGTGACTAGATAAGAATACAGATGTTTCCAACATGAAAAATATACATTGGCTGTGTTCTTGGAAACTGTTTCAAAAGGTGAATATCCAAGCGATAAAATTAACCAACACATACAAACCCATAAAAAACTTGCCCCTGAAAATTTTGAAATGCCTCTGAACCTCTCCTTTGAGTACCTTCACACAAAGCACTGGCTCTTCTTTTATCACCTCTGTGTGTGGAAATGGGTAAATTTTTCCCCCTTTTTTTAAACAAAATCAAACCCAGTGACTCAAACATGTACACCAACAGGCATTGCTTCAGAAAACAGAGGAACAGGCATCAGGAGAGACCTAATAGGCATTTTGGATCCAGGCTTCCAGTGTTTCCCCAGGGAGCGGCACAGAGGAAATCCCTGCAGTTGGACAAGACATCCCAGTGACAAAGGCAGCCCTTCAGGAGAATGTTGTGTTTACAGCACAAATAGGTCAGAGAGGCACATTTTCCTAACTAGCTTTCTGCATTTTAAAAATTGTCCTCCATTAGCATTTAGGGAGGATTTCTCTGCTTTGGAAATAATTAATTTTTATGAAATTTGACACGTGTGATCAGAGGAATCTCTATTATTGACTTTAGATACTGATATATTGTTACATTTCTGCAGAAGATAAACTGACAGAAACTAAGGCAATCACTTTTTAATTCTGCTTACACAAATCCCATGCCTGCTGAAACAATTAATCGGCAGTGGCTTTTCTCACACATGAATGAGGGAAGATGCAAAGTCTAGAGCATTCAGTCTGGAGTCACATGCAGACTGCACATTTTAATTCCTTTTATTAATGGTTTTGTTGCGAAACTTTCCTGAGGAAAATACTTTATCAGTTGCCTCTGCTATAATGTGGGATCAAATCCACTCAGCATTCTGCTACCTTTTTTTGGTCCTTTGTCTGGACCAAGTTGTTTCTAATTTATTGCTATATGTCATTTGCAACAGGATCCTTCAAGTTTCCTCTCTTAATTCATGACATCTGGATTTTACTATTTCAAAGACAGCCAAGGACATGGGGACATTCATTCCACACATTGTAAAAGCACTTTAAAAGGTAACACATAGATGCATATAAGCAGAGGCAAAAAGTCTAATCTGTTCCTTGAAAATATGAGTTTAAAAGAGTTGGGAATATGATTCTGCTTCACATGGAAGAGGTTTGGTTTTTTTAGTGGTTTTCTTTGCTTTGTGGTGCCATGTCACAATTAACATGGCCAACATACATATATTAAAAATCACCTCAGCTGAATTCCTGGGGTCAGGGAGCCATGAGGAGCCCACCAGGAAGGACCTGAGAGCCACTCCTGGCCCTCACACTAACAGAGCCCACCTGAGAATTACACATCTGGAATATGAAAACCCATCAAATTCAGTGGGACTAAATTCTTCTAAATCCATCAATGATTTTAAGGTGAAGGTTTAAAAGGTTGAAAAGCATGTCAAGCAAATATTGGGATTGGTTATGTAACTGATTTTACATTTTTTACTTATTTATGTCCAGGTCACAGAAGGAGCCCAAAGGATTTAGCTGAGCCTGTGCAAGGAAAGGCCAGTCCCCCGCCCAGAAATAGCAGTTAGGTCAGGTGTGAAGAACAGGCATATTGTCCAATTTACAGTGCATGTCATGTCTTCTTTTTAGGGCATTTTGGAGTTCATTTGATCTTCTTTTAATTTGTTGGTATATTAAAATCACTGGCAGGAGATCTATCTATCTGGTAATGCCACCTGCCATGCACCACTGTCCCCCAGGCGAGATGAAACACCATTCCTTGGAATTCAGAGTATGACCTATGTCCAAGGACATGCAGTAACATCCTGGATATGTGTCTGCTTTGTCTGGCAACAATAAACCTAGAAGACTGTCATGGATAGACAGATTATTTTGAAAAATTGAAGACTAATTACAGTGTCTCAGACTTTGAAGAATTATTACAACAAAATATTCTGTGGTAATAAATCACCCTTGCTCACATACAGCAAACTGGCTGAACCTCAACAAGGAACTTGAAACACACCATTGTACAAAATTCTGAAGTTCCAGGATGGACATTTTCAGGTATTCAGTTGGGGTTGGTCACATCCTGTGTTCTGTTGCACTAAAAACCTTTTCCCCAGCTTTGCAGTCCTTTGCTGACTTCACCCTCATGCTGCACCCACCTTTTTGGCTGGGTCATATCAGCAACAAACCCTCAGCATTTAAAGGGCCTCTGCTTTCTTTTATTATTTGTTTTCTTTTACGAGTAATTCCTAAATAACTAGGACTAAATCGACTTGCTAATGGTAGTGGATTTCGTAATGAAAGAATTTTGGATTTCCTTGTGAAGGCCTGTGGATTTCTTTATGAAAGTCCTTAGGAAAAACCTTGAAGAAGGAGAAGCAAGGTAAATGATTCAAACATAAGGATTTGGCAGTTTGGCCTATTAAATTACTTTTTTGCTTGGCCATGGTTTCACCCATCCTTTGCAAAGTTCCGAGCTCCATATTAAAACTTACTGCCACGTTCTGAGAATCTTAATCTGATTTTATGAGCACTACATCATCAATATAATATCCCCTTTGTTAATTCTCCATTCAGTGGTCATTCACCACCTAACACATATGGCCACTGTTTTCACACTGCCAATATTTAAAATAGAGAGAATTTGAAGTTCTCATTTAGGTATTTAAAGCTTGAAAGTGTATTGAACTTCCAACTTGATTAGTAGGGCCATGGACTGCAGTGAATGACTGAAAATCAAACTGGCTGGTTTAGGGATCAAGTTTCACAAGTCAATTTTCAAAATACTGTTCTTCAGAGAGAGACACACTGGTATTAAAATGACAATTTGGGCAATAGCCAAAGCCTCAGCTATTGTAAGCTCCACAAAAATGTTAGTTTATGCAAATCTCCAATAGCTGCAGTGCAGGAATGCAAATTTATATTAGAGCCAAGAAATTAGAGAGATCACAAGGCTCCTGTAGTTGTTATGTTATTTAAGATGCTTCCTTTCAAATTCTGAGCAAGGAGTGAAACCACCTTCATCCTTAATATGAGCCCAGACTGGTGAAGGCTTTGAGGAGCAAAGATTCAGATGACTCTGCTAAAGGTGTTTCCTATATGTCCCAATTGCTGCACAAAATCACTGTAAACCCCCTTAAAAATCCCTTTAAAATATGCCCAGTGTAGGCACCAAGATGATCAGAGAGTGGAGCAGCTCTGCTGAGAGGAAGAGGGAGAGAGCTGGGATTGTTCAGTCTGGAGAGGAGAAGCTTTGGGGTGACCTGATTGTGGCCTTGCAGGGCCTGAAGGAGCTGAAAGGAAAGATGGAGAGAGACTATTGACAAGTGATGGAGTGACAGGACACGGGGAATGGCTCAGATTGACAGAGGGCAGGGTTTTGTAGGATATTGGGAAGACATTCTTGGCTGTGAGGGTGGTCAGGCCCTGGCACAGGTTGCCCAGAGAAGCTGTGGCTGCCCCATCCCTGGAAGTGTCCAAGGCCAGGTTGGACGGGGCTTGGAGCAACCTGGGCTGGTGGAAGGTGTCCCTGCCCATGGCAGAGGGTGGAACGAAATGAGCTTCAAGGTCCCTCCTAACCCAAACCATTCTGGGATTCTGTGATGATTCAAAATCAAATTGAGGTTTAAAAACTAGTGCTCAAACCTGTGGTGTATGAAAGAGGGAGGAGGTACAGTGGATAGCAAGTTAAACACAGAGCCAAAATGAAAAGAACCCAACAAACAACAACAACAAGACAATAGTTCTGTGTTTAAAAATATTTGTTATTCAACATATTGGCAATTTCCAATGACAAAGAAATAAATATGGTCTCTAGAATGATGCTGAATCTGTGTGAGATGATGGCCCACCTGGTATATGACATATAAGCCTTGTGATCTTGATTTAGTCAAGAACGTGAGGAATATTTATGCTTTTTTTTCCCAGAGCAGAAAGGTAAACCACACTGAGTTATTTTTCATTATAGGAATTGATAGTTCTGATGGGTGAGATAACACGAACTCACAGCAGAGGTGCACATTGCAGACATTCTCTTCTACAGACACAAAAATCTGTTTGTTTTGCAATTTTATTTCCCAGAACCAAATATTTCAGAGATGTTTGTGTTGGTTTCTAAACAGCTTACAAAGCCCAGGCCATGAAGGTTTCCAAACAGAACCACAAAGTTTGTCAGTGATATTAATGTTTGGTTTATTTTCCTAGTAAATAGTTATATTTTTGTCCTGTAATAACATTTGGGTACAGTGGGTTTTTTGATCCCTTCTTTGTTTATTTGTTTGATAACAGATACTTTCAGCATTAGAATAAGATACCATGCAAGAAAATACTCAGCCTGCTCCAGCGTCAGCCAAGACTATCAAAATGCTCGCAGTCACTGGATGATAAATCTGCCGTTAGTCTAATACATAAAAGAAACATCAAATGTTTCATATGCAGGGTCATTATGTTAAAAAAATCACAGAATTATGACATACAACACTAACCTGTCCAAACCTTTCTCTCCTAAGGCTTCTGAAGTGTGTTAGAGATCAGAGAGCAGACCTGTAGATGGTTGTTTGATAAGCATTACTTTGGTTATGGTGGTGTTAGACAACATCTTCCACTGCCATTGCTAATTTTCATGGCTGTGACTCAGCAGAGAAAGCTGAAAGCATGTTAATTAGACTGAGTAATGAGAAATCAAAATCAGTTGCAAAGTGTTGTGCAGATTTGTACACACTTTTTCCAACAGAGAGCAGGAAAACCAGTTCTGAACTACAATACTTCCCACATAGGGATGCTCATAGAAACAGTAGGAGAAAATTAACTTGTAAAAGCACAACCTTTGCATAGAAACTTACTGGTTATAATAAAACCTTCTCAAGAGAAGGATTTCCTAGTTGGTAACTATTAAGTAAGTAGTTCCAGGAAAATGTGGTGAGCAGCTCAAGGAGGGTACTGCTGGATGGCTCCAGTCCTGGCCTGGGGCAGGATCTGCATCCCAGGGATGTTCTCCTGGCAGCCTGGCCCTGTTTCCAGCTCTGCACCAACACTGTCAGCGGCACTCAGAGGTGCCAGGGGCACAACACTCCCAGCACCCAATCTCCCCCCATTACCATCAATCCTGGCTTGTTCTCCTTCCCAAGGCAGGTATGAGACATCTGTTTCATGCACAAATACTTTCCATTGTGTTGCCTAAACCCCAAGATATTCCACCACGTCTTTAAAGTACATGTCATCAAAAGCTTTTAGTAGTACTCCCTCCTGATTCTCAGGGATACAAGACCAAGACAGGACTAATTTTGGGATACACAGGTACAGTTGTTTGAATGCAGCTCCACCTGAGTGCTGGAGTCAAACCAAACACATATTACAGTGAAAAAAGAGAGTTCAATATATTATTTTGGATGATGCTATAAAGAGATGTCCTGACTCCAATTTTTACAATGTAATCTGGATGGTCAGAAGCAACTCTTTGATGACATTGTGCTCCCACAGTGGTACTGAAAGGAGGGAAATTATATTTGTATTATATATCTACTTACTAAATACATAGTTACATCTTTAATATATAGTTTTAAGCTGCAAAGAAAAGCAGCATCAATACACTGAGTAGATCTACAGAAACAACAGTGATGGACATTTACAGGGGCAAAAATGAGTTAAAGATTTTGGCACATAAATTCTCCACAGAAAGGGTTTTAATACCTCAAATCCCTAAGTCACTCACAAGTGTAAGAGCTGAACCTTGAAGGGGACAAGTCACAAGAACACCCACACAGGCTGAAACCAAAGGATCACCTGCTCCACTGTCCTGCCTGTAACAAAAACAGGTACTAGAGCTCTGTGCAGAAGCAAGAGGAGCACCTTGGGATATTTTCTCAGTATCCAACAATTTGTATTGTCACTTGAAATAAAAGGTGTTTTCTCTGTCTTTAGTAAGTCTCAGTGGGTTATCTCCCCTGAGCAACTCCTGAAGCAAAGGGAGCTTTCAGCATCCAGGACATCCTGTGGTTTGTAGCTCTGCACAGATTAATTATAGGTGCTGTGAACCAGTTGCTTGTTTTCTCTGATGTCTTTCTCAACCACTTTGTTCCTGTTTCCTGCCCACAACAAGCACTGCACAGTCAGTGTCCTCAGCGTGCAATCCATGGGACATGTCCTTATCTGCCTCCCCAGTTCCCAGTTGTCTCTTCTGCAGGCTGAGGTGCCCCAGACAACTTAACTCTTCACAGTCTTTAAGCCACTCCTTTTTTTTGAGCCTCCTTGTTGCCTTTTCCTGGCCCTTCTCCTTTGTGTGAGATCTTTCTTTGATGTGGCAGAGCCACACACAGATGCTGATGCCTCACAGATTTATACGGTTGTGTCCCAAGGCTCCTCTACTCTGTTCCCTATTCCTTTCTTAATACCAGATATGTGACCTCCTCTTTATCTAATACTGCAAATTAACACTCTTTTAAGAACTGTATTTTTCTGTTCTGAATTTTCCTAAATCTGTCTTGGTACTGAGTGGTGTTGGGTGACATTATCACTTCACATGTGAAGTTTTACTCTGTTAATCACATTGTACTTACCTACATTTCATTTTGTGAGTTATCTCAAAGCCAAGTTACTGAGGAACTCACAAGACCTTTCTGCATGTCTTTCAAACCAGCCCTTTTTAGTCAGGAAAGATCTAGTCCTACAGACTTAAAAGGGGTTAAGATGGTAGTTTTCACAGTTATCCTAAAAATTTAAGTGGTAGAATGGTTGATGAAAATAGTTTTAAAATGTTTATCAGGAAAACAGAGCCAGTTCAAAGCATATGGAAATAAAAAAGAAATATTCCTCCCTTTTATTCTTCCATTTCTAAGGGGAAAAAAGGACATTTTTCACAGTGGACAATGCACTGATACTTTTTTTTGTTTTGGTTGGAGGTTTCCACCAGTTATTTTTCCAGTGACCATCCATTTTCAGTTCCCATCCTTGCCAGGACTACTGATAGAGGTCTATAGCTCTTTTAAGCAGCTTATGACAAAAAAAACTTCACCCAGAACATCCCCTCCCCCCATTTAGATTAGGGCAGCTTCCAAAGCTTAAAAAGATGTTTCCATTCACCTTCAGCTCAGACATGGGTTCAACCTTCAGCAGCACCAAAAGGCCCTTCTTGGGACCACACAGGAGGGTTTTCAAAGAACTGCTGAGAGTCCACCTCAAGCACAGCCCACCAGTGTAACAAACAGGAAAATTTGGCTTTCACGAGAGGTGTGTTCTGAACTACCACGTTCCACTCCAGTTAAAATATCCCTTTGTACCTGCTTACTGCTGTGACACAGGTCACAGTCCTCAAGCCAACACGATGCAATCAAAGGATATTAATGTTGTAGCATGGCTAATTTAATAAGTCCTGTCTGCCCACAGCATTGCCAGGGAGTGCTGACATCCCGTGGCCTGAGCCAAGGGAAGCCTTGGAGAGAACTCCACTGAGGTGTGTTCAAACATATTCCAGGTGATTGTATCTGACACTTTCCCAGACAGTTTATTTAGTGACATACCTCCTATATGGTCAAGCAGGTAAAAATTATCAATGTAGTTCAAGGAACAGAAAATGGGGGAACCTGTTTATGGCAAAATTTATCTAGAAGCCAAGTGGGCACAAAGTGTGTCCGTGGGCACAATTCTGGTTTCGCTAAACAGACAGAAATTAAACCTCTTTGGCTAAAATGGAGTTTATTGTCTCTCCCAGCAAACCTTTTCACTTCTGATTTCACATGGGTGAAAATGTGACCAGCAACCAGGCATCAGACTGTGTTTGTATGAAAGAGATCTGTATATTATGCAGCTTTAAATAATTTTACTAAATGGATGGAGATGGAAAATACAGAGTTAGAACCACTTGTGAAGTTTGACAACATCATACCTGCTGAAGAGGATCCTGATGACAGACATGTTCATTAGTTAAATTAGATGAATGTACCAAGGACGTCTCATGCATGATTTTATTGCTTGGAACCAAATAACGGTTTAACTGACAACCTGTCACTACATTAAGCAGTTAGGAAAAAAAGAAAAAGAAAAAAAAAAGCAGCATGTGATGACACAAAATATTATTGTCTGATAAAGGGGACAGATGAAAAAAAAGCAAAAAAAAAAGCTGGTAAAAGCAAATAAAGCAGCCCAGGGTGCAGAAGTAGGTTGTGTGTCTTCCTTGTGAAAGCAAACCTTTAAGTTGGCAAAGTGTAACATGTTCTCTCCTCCTCTTCTGGGTTTGTATCTAAAACAGTGGAGTGTTCTCCAGTTTTGATCCAGAGCTGGAGCTTCTACCCCAACCCTGCCAGTCTGGCCCAACCTGAGGTACCAGGAGCAGCTTTGTGGTCCCGTTGTGCACCACCTTTTCCTGGGCACTCCTCTGGGAGTGGGATGATGCCACGTCCTCCCATAGAGAGAGAAGAAAGAGAAACTAAAGACAAATTCTTCATTTGATCAAGAATTTAACAGTTACAAAGCAAAGATTATATTGATATATAATGGTCTGGTTCCACGATTTTCAGTCTATGGTTTAGTGCCTTTGTCGTGGTGAAAATTCAGAAATTACAGACCATCCCTTCAGCCCACTGAAGAACATCTCCCCGACTCTGGGATTAGAGTCTGGATAAGAGATGAGAGATATCCCAACAGGACACTGGAGTGCCCAGTGGCTGGAACAAGGGCTACAGTAATTTTAGAATGCCTCAGGAAAGCCTGAGATATGAGTTAAGAGACCAGAATTTTCTTCAAATCCCTCAGGAGCATTCACAAATTATTCTTCTGCTGTACTGAGATGAATTGCTGCAGCTATATGCAAGTATACACCAAATATCTACTTGTTCCAAGCAATAAAATACACCAACAAAATTGACCCATGCTTAAAAAAAACTTTAAACCCAGACACAGAGGCACAGACAATTGGCCCTTCAAGGAAACCAAAGGTGCTGAATTCCCAAGTAAAATTTTAAAATACAAACAGCAGGACTGTGCGTACTGCTATACATTAATTTTATATTTGCTAAGAAAAAACCTGTATCCTCCTGAAATATTTGTGTACTTGAAGGGTAGCAAAGAAAGATGATGGTCATTGTGTTAACTTATTTTGGTATCAAATTCAGTTCAAGTTGCACTGAGCTTATTTTGGCAGTTTTTACTCTTTTATGACATTCATGTTCCCCACCATGCAACTTCAGAAAAAGCAATCTTGCCACTGGCAAATATAGCACTGCAACTATTCAAAGCAACTCATCTTCATCAGTACCTTCTGATGAGTAAATTGATTAAAGTTTCTCTAGATCCAAACTGGTTTTAACAGGTTCCTACCTAGTTTCAAAAGCTCCTCTGAGTATTGGCAATGCACAAAGTTTTGGGGTAATTAGGCTGAGGATTGGCCTCTCCACATCATCTGTGGACACAGCTCTGCCTCTCAGACACAGCTGCTCCAGCAGCTCCTCCATGTGTGTTCCCATCAAAGGTGTCTGATAAGAGCTGCAACTGATGTGGCAGATTTGTATTGCAACACTCTGCTGGTGCTCCAGGATGTATCATCCAGATCAGCTCAATCCCACATGGATAAATGATATCTGTGTGGATTCTGTGTGTGCAGCACTCGGTGAGCAAATCTTATCTCTATGTTCTTCCATCAGAGGTGCTGCTGATAAGTCTGTCTAATAACCACACAATTCCACAGCTCTTTTCTTCTCATTCGTTACACCCAGCGATGGAGGTTGTGCACAATAAAGTGCTGCCTACTGCTGCTTGAATCCCAGGCTAACACACAACCGAGGCAGATGGGCTTTCCTACCTGGAATTTTTGTCCTACCAGGATGTCAAGATTTCTGTCATCTGCCCAGGACTTCCCAATGAAAATCACTCCCTCAGAAACTCTTCAGAAAAGTCAGAAGGACATATCCAGGTTATCCAGATGAGGTATAACCCGGAAAGATATCAGTCTTACAGGATACACGTGGGTTTCCTGGTAGTCCTGGGATGATAGCTGGGAGCCTTTCCTGGTGCCTAACAAGCCATGTAGTGAGGGCTGTATTTCAGTGCAGGTGGCATGTCCTGCCCATGCGACAGCTGCCACGTCACCGTGTCAGTCCTGCCTCCACACCAACATTTTAACCTGAACTGAGAGCAGAGAAAGCGAGTGTTGAAGATAATGCCTGTACCTCAACATCACTGCCAACAGCTCCACTTAGTTTCCAAAAATCATGTAGGAGGAAAGAGACTGAAAGAACATCCCTATCCTTTATGTTATCAAATTACCAAAAGATGGAAACTTTGTTTGCTGCAAAGACACTAAAAATAATGAGTCACACTGTGCACTTGTCTGGCAGTTTCTGCAGGGAGAGTTTTACTCCTGTGTTAAAACAATCAGTCCAGCCAATTGACAAGGGCCTAGAGGGACAGGACAAGGGGAATGGCTTCACACTGACAAAGAGTGGGTTTAGATTAGATATTGGGAAGGAATCATTCCCTGTGAGAGTGGGGAGGCCCCGGCACAGGTTGCCCAGAGAAGCTGTGGCTGCCCCATCCCTGGAAGTGTCCAAGGCCAGGTTGGA
>JAWMRA010000020.1:727872-741066 GCA_035584735.1 Pseudotriccus pelzelni
TCCCCCCAGAGCAGAGCTCAGTCCTGCCCCTCCTCTGCCCCTGCCCAGGCAGTTGGAACTGCACTGAGGTCTCCCCTGTTTCCTCCTCTCCAGGCTGGCAGCCTCTCTGTGACACAGCCTCTGGAGGAGCCTGAGGTCCACCTTGTCTCTGTCCACCGGCCCCAGCAGCAAAGCAAATACCTCCAGAGATCTTCCTGAACTCAGACCTCCTGAGGGAAAGCCCCTGATTCCTGCCAGGTCTGGATCTGTCTGACACACGTTCCAAACCCAATATCACCAGAATCACAGTAGGATGGACGTTCACCTGAATCCCCCATGGCACCCCTGCTGTTCCCAGCACTCTGCCCAGTCCCCCCCCCCCGTGTTCATCCCAGTGCTCCATCCCAGCCCCACAGTCTGTGGATACCACTGCTCTAGCATGTGCTACAGCTCAACTCTTCCCAACACCTTCACCTACACGCTCTCAGAACATTCCTTGCTTTCCTGCCAGATATACCATTCTTGTCTGGCACAGCCCAGAGCCTTGGATCGGATATACTTGGAAACTCCGACTCTGCTGCACACCCAGGGAAACACAGCTCCAGTCCTACAGCACTGCTGCTTAGTCAGGAATGCTTCAGAGGGGAGGCTGAGCCAAGGGATGCTAAAGGGGCTCTGGTTACTGTTTTGCTGCCCCACAGCACACACTTTATCAAATGGATGCACTGCCATTTGAAGGGACTTCCTTCCAGGCACAAGACAAGGCTGTTTCCAGGGATGACATAGTCAGGAAAAGGTAAATCTGGGAACAGGAAACTTGTAATCTTATCTATGCTTTTAATAACACTTCTGTGGACATAAGGCCAAACTGTGGACCCAAAGTCCATGGGCAGCTGCTCTAACAGCAAATTTACCCCCTTAATGATTTACTGAAGCCTTGCTGTGTGACATCCATGCGTTCACATTAATGGATAACTTCCCATTCCTTTCCTCATTCTGGCCCTGATTCAGTACTACTCCCCACAGTTCCTCCTAGTCATTCCCAGCTGTGGCCTAATTAGGATGAACCCTGAATGCTTGATTTGGGTTTATTTCCCTCTGCTATCTCTTTCATTCATATTTTTTGCTTTAATCAATGTGCTGCTATTATTTGGAGATTCACATCAAATCTTGACTTCTTAAAGACCATCTGAAGTGGTCTGCAGCTCTGCTCATTACAACGGCACGAAAGGCAGAATCTTCTGTGGGGATTATAATTTGCTCTGTCCATTGAGTCATGTCAGCTGAAAGCTTACAGGAAAGGTTAAAATCTTCAGTTTCCTTTAGGAAAAGGGATATTAAGGCACAGGATATAAGGCCTGCATATGTGCTGATGTGAGTGTCTGCCTGTAAATGAATAAAACAGTGACAAAATACCTTCAGCAGCTGCTTTACTCCCCCACTAGAGCCCTTTCCCATGTGCCAGAAAAATAGAAGGTTCCTTCCCAACAATTTGTTGATCCCTAGCATGCCTAATAATAAACCTTGTAGCAGGTGATGATTATAATAATAAAAAATGACATCTAATAAATGATGCCTTTAATATAGAGGAGACCCATCAGTGTTACTGTTATTGGAAAGTAGTCCCTCTTTCCACATCCTAAGCAAAAGCAATTCCCATTATCTGGGAGTGAAAACCATCTTACTGCATTAGCTTTCCTTTATCTATGCTTATGCTCTTCTTTTGCTTCCCTTCCTCCCTGCTCTCTGGCACATCAGTATGCACCGCCACCTCCTTCTTTTCCATATCCTGAGTTCCCAAAAGTTTGGTCTGAGCATAATTTATTTCAATTCCCAAGCACTCTTGGCGAGCAGATAATGAGCCAAGGGAGTTCCAGGCACAGGAGCTGAAGGACAGAAAACCCCTCCATCAAGCCCTGCTGTACACACAGAGCTGAATGACAGTTAAATATGCATTGTAAATACACTCCCTCCCTCCTGCTGCCCCTGCACAGTGTGACAAACCCACCAAGGAATGGACTGAGTGGAAATGCAGAGTTACCTCTGCCTTGGGACACCTCCATGTTAAAGCTGTGCAGGCACTGTTTTCCATGGATCAGCAGCACACACACGGGTTTGGCCACCCTGTCACCCTGTCTGCTTAATCCAAGGTCCCCCGTTTCTTCCTTTGAGTCCTTCAGTATTTGACCTGAAGCATTTCTGAGTAGCTTGAGGACACAAAGCCCCTTCTCTAACAGCAATATTGCCATGGCTGTCAGGCTGAACTGCGTTGGCACCTGGTTTGTCAACTGGTGCCACAAAACAGTGACCCGCAAATGCTCACCTGGCAAAGCCCCTGTGACTCTCCTGCAGGTTCAGTCTGGAAAGGGGCAGATACAAGAGGACCTGATCCCAGCACAAGGAGCAGGATCCCTGTGTGGGTAGGGGCAGTGGGTGGAGGGGGAGGTGAGGATGGATAAATCTTCTCTTTTCACAAATATTCTAACAAAAACATCCAGTGTGAAGCATTTAATGCAACAACTCAACCTGCCCCATCCCTATAACGGTTGTTTGCTGTTCATTCCTCTGTGATTATCATACATCAGAAAATCATTCATTTTTATTTTGGTGTTTCCAAGTGAGTGAGAACAAAACGGCAACATCACAAAAGAGCAATGACAATGTAAAAGGACAAACCAGCATCAAAATCAGGTCCCTGGTTTAATTAGGTGAGATTTGTCAAAAGGAATCATCACTGGTTCCCAGTATTGCTATTCAGGTAGCCCCTCATAAACCCAAGGAAAAGGCCTGGTGTGGGAGCCATGTGTGCAGAAGAAACAGAAAACAGACACTGCTGTGGGGACTTCTAACAATAAATACCTGCCACCAAAGGGAAAAGTGAAGGTGTACAAATTCAGAGAATAAACAATCCACGGCCTTCAGTTATTCCCCCAACTCTTTCATATCCAGAAAAATCCCTCTGCCCTCCGACATGTGGATTACAGCAGTAGGAATCCCTCAAGTGTAAAACAGGGTATTCACCACTAATCTCACTGAGATGGACATGCAACATGACATCACTAATCTGGGCAAACAAAGCAGCCACTGTATGAAGCACCTAAAAGAGTGCAGGATTCATTTATTCAGCAGACATGGCCTTCTAATAAACATAAAGCCAATCTGTACTTAATGTATTTAGTGGGACCCTTCAAATACAAAGTTGCCCAAGAGTGGTCTATTGCAGATTGCAGGGCAATTAAAAACCTGGAAATCACTGGGAACACAGGAAAATACAGTTGCTCTGCACAAGGTATCAAGTCAAGGTATCAAATTCTCCTGTACTAGAAACCACAGTGTATTTTACATCTATGTGACACATTTTCATTCCTTAGCCATATCATGATCCTATAAAAACCTTTTCAGTAAATGAATGCTGTATGTCTCCTTTACCATGATGTGCCTGATTAAAATGCAATTATATATTTTTTTCCCTTTCCTTAAAGGTCTAATCCCATAATACTTTATAAAGATCTTATGTAGAGATTGAGCTCTTTTTCCCCCAAACCTTTCATCTTATTCAGTTTGATTAGGGTCATGGGGCCAGGCTCATCCCAAGCATAATTCCACTGGAGTCAAAAGAGCTACTTCACTGATCATACCAGACTCCAGAAGCAATTTGGTGCCCTACATTTGGCAACACAAAAGGATAATGTTGTATTTATTCCATGTTCAGTCTGAACCATACTTTGATACAGCGTTTGAGATGCTAATGAGTCAAACAGCCATTTACAAGAGTAAATACTCCAAATATAACACACTACTCAAATTAACTCCCTATTCTTCATCCTTAGTCCAAATCTCCCATTTCAGTAAACACTGGATATGATGTGCTGCTTAAGCTCTCAGGATGGTAATGATCCCATGCAAGTTATTTTAACCAACCCATCTGAGACTGAGACACTGAAATCTCCCTCTGCTTAACAGACAGAATTCACTAGGATCATCTTAAAGATCTTTATCTCCCTACCAACCGTGCAGTAACTCTCTAGTAAATTACAACTACTTAAAATGGTCTAGTTCTACATGTGCCAGCTCTATCATGTGTAATTTGAAACATTGTCATCTGAGGACAAACACCATGGAACTATTAAAGATCAGTGATCATTTTTTGGTCTTCCCAGCCCATAAATTCCCAGAGTGCTGTAAATTCTCGCTGTGTTCAACAAGGAAGCTCCAAACAGACAATCTGAACAATCCACAACCTGACTCATCCAAATGAACATGAATAAAAGGGAAGCTTGAAGGAAGACAGGATAAGAAAACTGTGGAAGCCCTTGGAGCCACGGTTCTGAACTGCAAATATTTATGATTTTTATGTCATCTTATAAAGCTTGGCCTTTGCAATCCATTCTATTTAACATCCTCTTTTAAGAGGTCGATAGTCCCCTGTCACTTCACATACTCCAGGTTTACTGCTTTCTCATTCTGATAATAATAAAAAGTGCCACAGGTAATTAAAAATAAACTCAGTCCCAGCATTCATTAAGGAAGAAAATATGATCTTCTGAAAAGCTGTCACATAAAATAAAGCAGTGCTATCTGCCCAGAATTACAGAGATTTCAAATGGATAAGTCTAGAGAAAGAAATCCACCAAAATGCAGTTAAATTAATTGCTGTTTTACAAGGGGGAGCTTAAAAATGGAGTAATTAATTGACCTACTGTTTGCAACAATTTCCCTATAGCAAACAATCACTCTTGCAGAAGATGAAAGGAACAGCCCTCTTTCATTTGAAAAGGGACAAATGAAAATGCAAACTAACATTGCCAGAGAAAAACAGAGAATATCCATGAGACAGGATAAATTCTAAACTCATTTTTATCTGTGCAACTTCACTGCACCCAACAGCATTATTTCGAATTAGGGCTGGGGCTCTCCCAGTGCCCTGACATTCTGAATATTCAGCCCTAGGCTCACACTTACCTGGGTGGAGAACACTGCAATTTGAAAGGAATTGAAAAAGTCATTTTAGTGCCGTGGATTCAGAAAATATCTGGGTTTATTCACTGGAAGGACATTTTATTTCCTTGTTCCTGACTCTGAAAGAGATTGTGCAAAATACCTTGAAACACGGTTTGTTAACGTATCAGCAGCTGCCTGATCAGTTATGCACAGAATTCCTAATAACGCCAATTAATTCTAAAAAAGCACAGGAAAAGCCCCAAAGAGAAGAGAGATTGCACCCATATCCCAAAGATCTCTCTGGGCTGTGAATCCATCCAGGCACATCGTTGGAACTCAGCTCTGCCAAGACACCTGCATGGCTGTGCCCCTCTGAAGGAACCACATGGTGACAACCTCTGCAGAGAGTCCCTCTAGAAAGGACCTTGCACCCTTAAATGCCGGGATTTCCATGGCAAGGCAGGGTCAGGAAAAGAGGAATCACATGCAGTACTCAAGATGTGGGCTCCACAAAAGCTTTGTGCAATGGCAGAATGGTGGCCTCTGACTTATTCCCCCCCTTCCTGGTGACACCTTATTGGACTTTTTTGGCTCCCACTCAGTATTGACTCAAAGATTTTGGAAAACTGGCAGTGACTCTAATGTAACCCTTTCTAAGCCGGAATTGTTCAGTACCAAGTAAACATAATCTAGACTATTTTCCTCTGGATGTGTTCCCCAAACTCCAAAACATCAAAGTTCATCTGCTCTCTTGTTGCCACTGAGGTCTGTGAGGTCCTCGGGGGTTTCTTGGCATTAACAGAGGGTTTGGTGACTCAGAGGAGTTTCGTGTCACCTGCAGAGTAGGTCTTCAAATCACCATCGGAAGAAAAGCCTGTCTGTTCAGACTGACAGAGGGCAGGGTTAGATGGGATATTGGGAAGGAATTCCTGGCTGTGAGGGTGGGCAGGCCCTGGCACAGGTTGCCCAGAGAAGCTGTGGCTGCCCCTGGATCCCTGGAAGTGTCCAAGGCCAGGTTGGACAGGGCTTGGAGCAACCTGGGCTGGTGGAAGGTGTCCCTGCCCATGGCAGGGGGTGGGATAGGTGGGCTTTAAGGTCCCTCACAACCCAAACCATCCTATGATTGTTCGATCATCATCTTGCATAAAATAATCTCTGGCAACAGGAGACTGACACTTAAAGAGCCAAGCAGTGACTATTTGGTCTTTTGTTTAAGTGAAGTCAAGGGACTTTTTTACCTTCTTTTAGCCTTTTGGTGCATAATTTTCTCACAAACTTTAAAAACATGCAAATATATTATAAGCCCACTGAATCCTTTTTATTCTCATACTTTACTGACATCTTCATGCAACTCCAGCAGGCAGGAGAAGAAAACTTCCTCCAAGTGAAGCAGACCTTGTTCTTATAGACTGAATTTATTCATTTGCTCAGTGATTTTATTCTTTAGAGGAACCCCTCCATCTCACCATGAACAGAGGTTTTGCTTGTCAGTCCCTGGTGCCTCTCTAGGACTCCACCCAGAACCCACCTTGCAGATTCAATCTACAGTCCAAAAATATTAAGACAGGAATCAAAAAGGATGGAAATTCTGATTTTGAGCCAGCTCTGATGGAAAACATCAGAAATACAGGCTTTGCAAAATGCCTCCTGAGGTTGAAAATAAAAGTATGAGAGGAGTAACATTTATTTAATGTAATTTTTCTCACAGTTTATAAGCACCTAAAGATCAGAAGTGGATCCTAATGAAGAATAGCTCACAGCTGGGTGAAAATATGAACTGTGTACAACTTATAAGTTTGGGGGAAGTCCTCAAAACCTGTGGGTTTATCCCTCAAAGATGACTCTACTTCCATGGACAAGAACACTGAAAATTACCACAGTCTATGAGACTTTTCTGGGCTCTGCTGAGGATTTTGATGATAGTCTGAGTCAGTGGTCAAGACCAGTGTATGTTATTTTGCAATATAATTCAATAAATTTGAATGTAGTGACCTGTTAATATAAAATATCATAAAATCCACTTAAAACAAGTGTAGTTGGTTTTCTGATAGGTGTTTGGTGTTTTATTTTTTTTGTTTGGGCTTTTCTTAATGTTTAAGTCCACAAACATACCAAAAAACATACCAAAACCTTCCAAAATACTTATGAAATGACTTAACATTTTCACGCTTAAATCTTCTATTATTCATTCCCCCCTTCCACACATAGTACAAATTTGAAAAATTAGGTCGATGGCTTTTACTTGAACAGAGTTGTTAAAAGATACAAGTAACAGTTAATGTCTCTTTGGTGGGCAATAGCTGTGGAACAGGCACTGCTGCTTCAGATCACTTAATCAAACACAAAACCATCAGGGATTGTTCCAGCTAAGGATTAATTGCACCAGCTCAAGTCAGACATTGGCATTGCTTCTGACAGATGAAAATAAAGCACATGTGAGGGATGAGCTTGCAGCAAACAATATGCAAAATTAAAGAATATCCAAATTTTAAACTTTCATAGGAGCACTGATTAGCTTTTGTTCTAAACACTGCAAGGAGGAGACTTTGCTGTTAATCTTGTTACACATCCACTCAGCAAACAGCACCAAGGCTCCTCAAACCTGCTATTCAAACAAGATAATGGGCACTGACTGAATCTGGGGTGTGGCCTCTGCAGAAATGTTGGGGGTTTTTTAATTGGTCAGAAGTAGAACAGTGAGAAACTCAAATTATCTCTAAAGGCATCTATGGCTGGGCAAGCTGATTATAATAAAGTGTGTCCTATGCATTTTTCATTTGAAGGTTAAATTCTCAATTAATTTTTCAGTGTGTTGCCACCTCAGCTGACAGTGGTTGTTAACTGCAGGGAAACAAAAGTTTCCAGTGTCTGAACTCGTGGGTTGGATTAAAGGCACAGTAAGAGATCCCGTAGGATCAAAAGGGAGGAATCCCAAACCAGAATTATTGACTAAACCCCAAGCCCAAACATCAATCTGAGATTTCAGATTTTTTTTATTTTTTTTTTTAATTCTGGAAAAAATAAAAAAGATTTGTTGTTCTTGGTTATGTTTATTCCGCATTTTTCAGGCTCACTTATTTCTTTTCATGAAAGCAAAAGACTTCAATAGCCAACGTGACAAACACTCTTCAATAAAACGCATACAGAATAAAGAGAATGCACCTAAAAAGATTTTAAAGTTGAGTACCTGAATGAATTTTGTCTGCAAATAATAGGCTTAAAAATATAAACTGTAAACCCAGAATATTAGCTAGCATCCTATTGATGGAGGATATTCCAGAACACACTTTTCTCTCTTAAAAGCCATTTTACAGCTACCTACTGCACCTTTCTTGGTGTCATGCCAGCAACCATTACAGATTACTTATCTTCTGTTAGTGTTAAAAAATTCCAAGTACCTATAAAAATACCTACATTCTCTCCTACAGATCCAACTCCTCCCCACCCTGCATTTTGCCCAGGGCAGAAGCAGCTCTGGACCATGAAAACTTCCCTGTGTTGTTGCCCCTCAGTGAGTTTGCCAAGTTTGTCTAAACACAATTTTGGTTTCATAAATGACTACAAAGCTCTTGTGTGCAGGAACCTGCATGGAAACAGCTTTAAGATAAATGTAGATTCTAGGAAGATGAAGTTTGAGAAAGCACAGATTCTCATGGCAGCTCCTTGCTCGAGGCTGGAGCCCAGCAGAAAGGAAAGCAGCAATGTCAAATCCCAAACCCCACAAATAGCATTTCCATGGAGCATACATGGTAGCACAGCTAAATTCTTCCATGGAATACACTTCGAAGTGAGGCAGCTTGGAAATTTGTCTTTTATCAGAGAGGCGAGAAAAAAATGACAAGGTTTAGGCCTGGGAATGTAACGGCAACACCTACAGAGAGGTGAGCAGGCCCTGGGACCCCAGCCCCGCTTCCCAGAGCCTCCAGTGTCCCTGCCCAGAACGAGGGTCACTGGTGACAACACCCCCTGTCCTCCAGGGAACAGGGACCACTGCAGAGAATGCTGGAGTTCAGTCCCTCAAATGGACTGTTTGTCCATTATGAAGTGGAATCATTAAGTAAGAATATGCAACAGCCTTCCAGCAACAGACTGTAAAGTACAACACAGATCCCATTTTAATATATTTAAGATACGTCAGTTTACATGGGGTCACCAGAGCTGTAAGTTATCTCACAAAGAAGCAGTAAGTAAAACCAGAGGAACTGAGGTGCAGAATGTCTGCAGTGACTTGGGGCTGATTAAATGAAAGCTCTGCTGGGCACAGACCTGCACAAGGTCCCCTCAAGTCGCAGCTGGTCACTGCAGCCCTCAAACTGCCCCTGTGTCCTGCTGGGAACCAGCTCAGCCACATCTCCACACAGACTAATCCTGACTAAAGCCAGTGGACATAAAGAAATTACAGCAGGAATATAAAGCAATAAAAAAGTGTGTCCCGGACTGTTAATTAACACAGGGATCCTTCAGCTGCATTGGGGTTTTGAGGCTGTAAGCTACATCATTTCCTTACATTTAGACAATGTGAGCCAAACTCTATTGCTAATTCTCCAGTGCTAATGAGGAAAGATATTCATACTTTCTGGAAGCTGACATCCTTATTATTAGTCAAAAACAATGATGAGGCAAAAAATATCACAGTACCAAAGGAGAAAAATGTAGATAAAAAATATCAATAAGAGTGGAAAGAATTACTTAAAAAGAGTATGATGTGAGAGAGGTGTTATATCCAAAGGTGGATTATAATTTTGGATTTTGCATCACTTAAAGGTTGAGTTTGCTTTTACAACCCAGCCACTTCCCTGGATAGCTATGGAAAAGCTCCTCAATGTCAGCCCATTAATCCTGAGACCCTTAAAACATTTCTTTGTTTATAACTATGAAGAAAGACCTTCACTCAAGCGCAGTTGCAATCAATGGAGAAAACATTAATCACTTGAGAAGTGGTGTTTTGAGACTCATGAAATTGAAATGAATCACAATATGAAAAATGCAATTATTTTTAAGGGCTTTGTTTTGTTAACATTCAGTCACTCAGTCTGCTCTCTTTGGTTATGTGTTTTTGCAGGGGGAGAAAAGGCTGGGTTTGTTGTTTGAAAAGGCCCTGCTTCCCTCAAGGACCTGCTAAGACACTATTCAACCTCCTAATAAGTGAGGATTTGACTTGCTGGCTATTAATTGACCTATTAGCTCTGAAAGGCTGCTTTATCTAAAAGGTCTGGATCCTGCAAAGAACTCAGTCAAGGGGTGTTCAGAGTAATGTGTCGGTGAGCCAGTTCTCAAGTGCAGTTTGGGACAAGAAGAAAAGCCAGCTGAGGATTTCAGTAACTTCCTTTCCCTGGCAAAGGTGGCTCAGGCCAGGCAGAAACTCAACGTTCACGTGCTGACTCCCAAACTGCCTGTCCAGGGATCCCATGGGGCATCAGACAAATACATCAGAGATATGTTCTACATGGATAAACATGGGTTATCAGAGCTACACAGATGTGATAGCCATGAGAGACATTTAAATAGCATTTTGAGAAAATGACCGATTTTTTTACAGATTTTACTGAGAGGAGATAACAAAAAAAAAATATTTCCTGCAAAATGAGAATGCAATTGTTTTGAATAAATTATTGGTTTACATCCTGGTCAATCATGAACTAGTTGGCAAAGTGGTCCAAGAAAGGTGTTGGGTTGTGCCTGGAGCAGAGCCATCAGGCTGCAGCCAGAAGGAGCTGTAGTTGCCCAGTGATGATGAGTCTGTTTGCAAAAGATGACCTGACTGCTTGTCTCCCTTTCCTCACAGAGGCCAAGGTCACCTGCATTCCTGACTGAGCCAGGCTTTCCTTTCGGCCAACAGCAATGCCCTGGGCTCTTTCCCAGCTGGGATTTGCCTGCCATTCTTAACACCAGAGGGGATTTCAGTGGGCAGAGCCTGTCCCTGCTGAATTTGAAGGCAGTTTTGTCACACAAGAACAGGTTCTTTGCCCATAAGATTCTACCAACAGCTCCTACGACACAAGCGCATCTCAGTGGCTCTCCCAGGAACAGTCCCACTAATTGCTTTGAGACACACTGTGTGAACAGTAACAACATTGGAATAATCCAGATTCTCCAGGAAGACAAAAGATCTTTGGAATAAGATGAAAATTCAGTCACTGCCAGCAAGAAAATTGTGGTGACACCACCAAGTGCAGAAACCACTTCACCACCTTCAGGCCACAGGAGCTGTGAAGGAAGGTGGGTTGTTTCTGTGGGCTTTTTTCCTCTCCTACTGTAAGATTTGAAGCTGATTGCATAAAAATAAACATAAATAAACAAAAATAAACAAGTGGCTTAACTTCTATAGCCAAAAAATGGAGACTACCACAAATAATGCTCTTACTAAGGATAAATTAAGAGAGAGATTCTCTTTCCCATCTAGGAGGAAATGTCAGCTTTTGATGACAATATGAAAAGCACCTTGCACTGTAATTAAATACATTAACTTGGTGCTTTTTAAGTCTGTCTTTTAAAAGTGGCTTTTAAAGCAGTTTATGCACATGTAAAGTTCATTTACCTGAAGATCTCATGTTCTATATAGAAGGACTATGAAAATGTCACCTATTTTGTTAGTTCTGTCCCTGGCAAGGCCTCCTATCACAAAGTGCCTAAACTTACCCTCTCCTACAAAATTAACGAAAGAAACTTAATCTGAATCTTTCAATTTTTTGCGCTAATCTTCTCTGTAGAAGTTGCCTCCTGACTCAAACTCCAGGGTGCTAATTGGAAACTTTCTTTACTAAACACCCCTGATTTAATAGTACAGAAATCTGCCTGCAAACTCCAAATACAGAACCCCTCTTCTGCTACAGAAGTTTTCAACTGATGCTTTTGGAATCCATTAATTTCAAAATCATTTCTGCAGAAGAAGCAAACTCACACACATCAGCTACAGCAGCATTTTTGCTATTGAGATCAAAGCAATATTTGTAAAATAATGCATGGATTTGTCCTCCTTTTTTGATTAACATCCCATTTTTTTTATATGGTGCTCAATAAATTCTTTGCCTCTTGTGGCTGTGCTGCAAATCCCTCCCTGGTTCCAGGTCTGTGTTCTAACCGTGTATTGCTGTCAGAGCTTACAATGGATTTAGAGGAGACCACTTTACATTGCTACAAAGCTCCAGTTTCTCATTTCCTTTCCACATCCCCAAGTTCCCCATGCTAAAGAGCATCAGAGCTGACTAGAGGCCAAATATGGTCACTGAACTAAATGTTTATCTTTTGCTAATTATTTTCAAATGGCATGTAATGGAAATAATTTATTTGTTGGCCTATTTTTGTCTCATTAGGAACACTTGTGATTTCAATTAGGTTAATTAACTAAGTTCCACCAAGCAGGCAACCTCACCTTTTTATTCCTTGCAAATTTTCCTCCTTCTTTGACAAGTCAAACAGAGTTTTTGTGTGAAGCACATTTGTAGGTGCTGGGGAAGGGGGATGGGGACAATTGTTTTATTAAAAACAGGGATTGGGCAAAGGCTGGTGGGGCCAATTCAGTGTCCCAGTCATCAAATACCAAATGCAACCGAAAAGAAGGCAAAGGAAGAAGTTGCCATGAGGTGTAAATAGAAAAAATCCACAGGGGAAGGAAAGATACAAGGGGAGCACTGACAGGAGGAAATTTGTTCCTGGTGTGCTGGGCTGTGGGAACGATGCTGGTTTTAGATGAGCCACAAACTAAAGCTCAGCAAGACATTTGGCTTTAGACCCAAGACAGGGTAGAACTGGTAGCACAAATAACGTGAGCTCTTAAAAATTTGAGACAAAAAAAAAAAAATCTTTCCTTGGATTCCTTTTTTTCTCTGCATAATTCATAGTTTCTGACGTGTTCTGTCCTCTGGATTTGTTAATCAAAGGCATATTTTGTAGGACTTGCTACTGCCCAGGAATGCATCAAAGGTCAGGTCAGAGTAGCAGCCAGGGGCTTCTTTAGTCAGCAGGTTTTTAACCTCAACTATAAACTAGTAGAAATGATCTCAGTACTTTCTGTAGGCTGTGGGAAAGTCAGTGTTACTTTGGTACGTGATGTTATTCTACATACACATTACAAGTACAAGCACAAAAAAGAGCAGTAGTACTTAGAGAGTAAATACTTTATTGAGAGACTTTTCTCATACTAATACCTGGGATTTGATATACATTTCAACAAAGCCACATTCAAACAGTTGATGCTCAAAAAGGCCTATAAAGACTGCTTAGAGACAGAGTTTTATGCCTTTAAACAGTAAGGTATTTATTAGCGACGTCGGG